>PVIY010016057.1:0-22464 GCA_004026745.1 Myrmecophaga tridactyla
TTTTTTTCTTCTCAAGATTAAGAATAATGGCTATAGAGTCCTGAGAACATTCTAATTTAAATAGGAGCCCTGAGGGAGATCCACCTGGGCACAAATTATTCCCAAGAATGGATTCTGGAAACAACCATAGCATTTGTAGAAAGTCAAATGATTTTCCTTAGTGCTGACAGCATACTTTACAGGAAAGTTTGCCTTGAAAAGCAGTCTTTTAAAGTTCTCTCTAAACTATTCTTACCCTGTCTCCAAAGCCTGGCCCTGTACTTGGGGCATGCCAAGTCCCATCAACCTCCTGGGGCCCACAGTCATGGAAACAAGCCGTCATGGGCCACTGAGAAGGGCAGCCTCAGAACAGCCTCCTGTGGAGGCTCTGCCATAAATAACAAGCTCCTCCCCAAGATGGGCTACACTCTGGGCAGTTCTGTGCCAGGCTGAAAGAACTCAGTTACACAACAGAGGGGCTGCGGTCAGAACCAGGAACAACTCCTATAAGAAAATCCTACGAAGAGCAGAGGGAAGCATGGACTGTGCAGCAGAGGACATGCGTGCTTGTAAACACAATATTAGGTTTCTGGTGTTTTCAAGCAGCAAAATGAATGTCAGATTTTAGTTAATTCAACTTTTTATCACTTCCCTTTATACCATCTTGGGAGATTAGTACTAATGGGCTATGTGGCCTTGGATAAATTAATATCTCTGAACATCAATTTCCTCTTCTGTAAAATAGAGGTAATTAGCCATAGTTCTTACACCTCACAGGACAGCTGTGAGAATTAAATGAGATAACATAAGTAAACCATTTAATGTAGTGACTAGCACTGCAATGAATGTTCTACAAATGAAAGCTATTATTATCATCATTAATATTAACAAGATAACAAAATGCTAACTCTAAACTTCAAGCAGGTGAAACTTTAAATGGCAGCCTTCCCAACTAGTTATATTCAGAGCCTCTCACAGGGCAATTTACAATAGAAAAGCTAATAATTACTAACTATCAGTTATTTTCCTTGCTCTGGAGCTGTTCTTATGTCCTGATTAGAAAAAAACAAAAAAGAAAGCGCACATATGCAGGAAAAGTCCAAGGTTATTATTATATTATTATTAAGATTATTTGCTGGTTTAAAGGATATAAGGAAATAATCCAATTGCTAGGGTTTTAGTAAGTCCTAACTCTTTGCTGTAAATTAGCTTCTTTTCTCTAACTGAAACACCCCTTCCCCAGAGCTCCTTTTTCATGACTTTTTTTTTTAAAGTTTTCCCTGTTTAGAAGTGGGGAGAGATGGAGAGGCAAAGAGGCAGCAGTGGAAAAATCATGTTCTGACAGTAAAAAGGCAATAATTAAATATCAATCCCATTTTTTTTTTACTGTTTGGTTAAATTAGAAAATAAAACCAGTTTACCTGACCCTGAAGTAACTATAAACTGCTGTAACCCCAGATAAACTTCTAAATTGTCCTGAAGAACAGGGAACTGAAAACAAAGAAACAAAGATTTCTTAAAAATCATAAATGTAACTTTGAACAGCATTTTAACATTACAATACTACATGTACCAGGGGGGTGGGGGTGGGAGGCAGGATCAAAATCTGTTCTCTGGGACCCTTCTCATGCAAATAAAAAGAGGTGGTTTCTCCTCAGGGCAACCTCCTCCCAACAGAAATCATTAATAATTACTATTTGGAATAAGAAGGAAAACAACACATCAATTTGATACATTTTTTTTTTTTCAAGCAAAGTAAAAGACATCAATATGTGACTATTATGTACAGGTCAGAAGGCACCACGTCCCAAAATGATCTATACCTTCTGGAGCTCTGAGATGGGGCCTTACATCAAATCCAAAAGAAACCCTACCACTTAAGAGAAATACCAGATATACCTTATTAAGTGCCCATGTTCATTGTAACATTATTCACAATTGCCAAAAGACAGAAACAACCCTTTGTCCATCAACTGATGAAAGGACAAAGAACACGTGGTATATATATACGACAGAATATTATCAAATGCAGTCCCTGATGCATGCGACAATGTGGATGAACTTTGAGGACATTATGTTGAGTGACGTAAGCCAGACACAAAAGGAAAAATAGCGTACGATATCACTGATACGAGCTAACTATAATAAGCAAACTCACAGAGTTAGAATTTATAAAATAGGTTACCAGGAGAAGGTTGGGATTAGAGAATGGGGAGTTGATGCCTCACTTCTGCAGATTTCCTATACAGGCTGAGAGTAAAGATTTAAAAATGAACGGTGGTGATGGTAGCACATTATTATGAGTGCACTGAATTATAGAGGTGAATGTGATTAAAAGGGGAAACTTTAAAATGTTTACATTACTAAAACAAAAATTAAAAGATAAAATATAGAACTTGAACAGTTAGGGAAAAACCATCTAATGTAAACTACGGGCAACAGATAATAGCAAAACTCTAACAATCTTTCATCGATTGTAACAAAGGTAACTACTGTAAAAAAAGAGCACGGTTATAGAAAAGTGCTGTTGTCAATTGTGACAGATGCTCCACACCAACACAAGCTGCTGGTGCTAGGGTGATATATGGGAAAGCAGTATTTTATGCATGACTGTCATAAATTTTCTAATAAATTTCTTTTTTTTATTAAAAAAAAAGTACGTGGCAAAGCGAAAAGATGGGACAAATTATCTGAAGGTCAGTTTCCCTGTTGATTTAACAGACAAGAATTCATAACCAGAGGTGTATTTTTTTATTTCTGTTTTTTATTTACTCACTAATGCCATACATTAAGATAAAAATAAGACCTTACTGTGACAGATAGGTTTCTAAGGAAGGCATATGGCAAAGTAAAATGGCACTTTCTATGACAGAGATTACAAGACACAGCTGGGCACACAATGCAAGAGCTAACCCCAAAAAATTATATTGCCCTTGAAGAAGAGATGGACTTAACAAAATCTCCTCAGATAATAAAATTTCCGTAAGCACTACTAAGTAAAATGGAATCAGTCCCTTTGAATAAATATTCCACCACAGGCAGAGAACATTAGCAATTTGCTGAGAGTGGACTTTACTAAGGCTAAATTTTCAGCAATATAAGTTTCATAAATAATTATCTCCTCTACCTGCTCTGGCCATTTTTGAGCTATTGATGAAGACATTAACATTAAAGCAGGAGAAAATCCATATTATATCCAAGAGTTTGGGTAAGAAAAACAGTTACCAAAGGTTGATGTGAAATACTTTGTGATATAAGTAAGCAAAAAAGTTTTTCTCATCATGCCATAAGTACAGGGAAATAACCGGAATCTTCATTCCCCTCCCAGATGACTAGTTACCAGTGTTGAGAAGGCATGGGTGGGAAGAAGCTCCATCACTTTGGCTACCACCTCCAAGCTCTGGCGTAAGTACCGCTGCCACTCTGTCTGCTGCTGTGGAGGGAAACACAGAGCAATCAGCTCTCCCAGACAGGCAGAATTTAGTCATCTTCTCTACCAACCTGTTCTTGGTCTCAAGTCCACTCTCAAAGATATAAAAATATGATGAATTGGAAAATGATGCAACCAGATTATTTGTTACAGGCCAAGCTAGAATATTTTTAAGAATCCAATGGATTAATTCCATAAAAAGCTGTTTCCTCAGAAAGCAAAATGATTACATGATCCACTTAACAGAACCAACTTTCCTCAAAGAATTATAAGAACACAGAGAGAAAAGAACCACTTGTAAGATGATGAGTCCCTTCGATCTCATCCCTCCTAGAGTAATTGGTCACACACACGTTCTAGGACAGTCCATGACCATGTTCATATAAGTGTAACTAAACTAACTAAATCAGGGTCACTCCAATCGGCAGCACCAACAGCACGTGGGAGCTTAGAAATGCAGAGTCTGTGCCCCCCAACCCCCCCACTCCAACCTACTGAGTGAGAATCTGTTTTAACAAGCTGTCCTGGTGAGTCTTACCCACACCGACATTTGAGAGGCACTGGCCTAAATCCTACAGTTAACAAGAAGTGAAAGTGAAGTTTACTAAGCACCTATTTATGTAGTGGGCACTCAGCTTGGTCCTTCCACATGTTACCTCATGTAATCGTCACACAAAGTCAGTACAACCCCAAAATTTCCTTTTGGGGTTTAGAGAAATTCAATGTCCAGACCTATCTCCTCCATGACCAAGGCTGCAGAGGTTCAAATCCAGGCCATTTAATTCCAAGGCTGGAGATTTCTACCAACCACAGCTACCCTCAAGCTCTTGGCCATGCCACAGCTTGAGAACTATACTAGTGACTTGAAATATGTAAAGTGCCTGGTGGTTAAGAAAAACACTGGGGTAGTGTCCTTAAGTGGTTTTCCTTATCAGTGCTGGGCAAACCACCATCAATAAATTCAAGATTTTATCAGTTCATAAACAAAATACATTTGAAGTCTTCACTTCATCCTAGCCTTATAATCTAAGCATGTCAGTTTAACTACTTCTACTAGTGTCCACTAGCTTTTATTTGTTGCCTGAGGTGGGGAGTGGGCAGGGAGTACAAGATAGGGGAAACAGGAAGGATAAAGGATCCACATTAAACCACTTTTCATCATACATATGGTTCCTCTACTGGCACTCCTAGTCCATTTAGGTAAAAATGCCTGTCAAATTTTCAGAGACCAGTAGGAGAAGTGAAATTTTCAAATGTACAACTCAAATCAGACCACCACTCTGGTTTAAAACTGGTCTCCAAAGTAGAGGGGTTACAGGTCCATGTATCCATTATGATTCATACATGACAGTGAATTAAGGTCAATCAGGGTACACAGCTTACATCATCATCCAGAGTCTCATCATCCAACTCTTCCAGCTGGGCCTGGTTGTATCTAAACTGGATTCGATTCAACACCTCCGTGAGCAAGAGGACCAGGGCGTCTTCGTACCTACATGGCAGGAGAAATTCAACAATAGGTGAAAGAAGCTTTTAGTCTAAAATTTCACAAAGGCCTCTTGCACTATGAAGAGAGAAGCATCCAAGTTGGATTACCATATAGAAGAAGGATTTAAGATCCCGATGCTTAGTTTATGGGTTGGCAAGTATGTGTCTGAGTGGGCAGCAGCAAGTATTTAACTATGCCCCAGGCACCCTTTATCTTCTTGACGGACTGACCAACCCATTTAGCATTATATAAAGTCCTTCTGCATCTCTGATAATAATTTTTGTCTTAAAATCTATTTTGTCTGATATCAGTATGGCCAGGCCAGCTCTCTTTTGGTTACTATTTGCACGGAATATCTTTTTTTCACCCTTGTACTTCTGAACTATTTATGTTTTTTAATATAAAGTGAGTCTCTTATAGACAGCATGTTGGACCATGTTTTTTCATCCATCCTGCTGATCTCTGATTTTTAATCAGAGGGTTTAATCCTTTACAATCAATGCAATTACTAATAAAGAAGGACTTAATAATGTTTTTCATATGGCTTGTATCTTTTTTGTTCTTCAATTTCAACAGACTGTAATTTTCAAGAATAAATCACATTTCCTAAATTCTTGCTTTTTCAGAAATGCTTCTAAGATAACTTAAAAGACTATTTCCACTCCTAACGCATAACCATCTGCGCCAGTCTGAAGGTGTTATGTACCATGTCCATTTCCTAATCCAATCTAGTGGGGCCAAACTTATTTAGGGTGAATCTGCTGATTAGACTGTTTCCATGAAGACTGATCCACTCAATTGTTGGTGTGAACTTCTGAACATACTCTCTCCACACCCAATTGTGTGTAACCTTTTGATTAGATGGAGGTGTCTCCACCCATTCAAGGTGGGTCTTGATTAGTTTACATGAGTCCTTTAAAAGGGGAAACATTTTGGAGAAACGTCAGATGCAGACAGTTGGAGAACAGCTGCTTCAGAGTTGGGAGAGACAGACATTTAGAGATATTTGGAGTGACTACAGAGAGTAGATACCTACACAAGGACATTTGGAGAGGCAGATCCCAGCAGATGTCACCATGTGCCTTCCCATGAGAAGCTAAGCACGCCAGAACCCAGAGTTGTGTCCTGAGGAGTTAAGTGAAGGCCCACAGATGCTTAGAGCAGAAACTACTGGCATGAGAAGCTGGGAGCAATGGAACTAGAACAAGGACTAGCAGATGTCAGCCATATGCCTTCCTATGTGACAGATATCAGCCCTTCTTGAATCAAGGTATCTTTTGCTGAATGCCTTCGTTTGGGCATTTTTATGGCCTTAGACCTGTCAATTATAACTTAATAAATTCCCTTTATAAAAACCAACCCACTTCTGGTATACTGCATTCTGGTATCATTTAACAAACCAATATGTCAACCATGTTGGTTTTTAACCTATTGTCTTTCAACTCCCATCTATTCTAATGATGCTAGGGCTGAGACTAAGTACACTTCTCCTCTGCCAGCTAGATTCCTATTAGGCTGTGCCAATAAGAGCACTGGAGGAAGACCAGAAGACAGAAGAAGGAGGTACAAAAGCACCTCATTCTTCATGTGGGCCTGCTGTCTTGGCAGTGGCAATCCAGCAATGCTTACCTGTTCTTCATATTACCAGAACTGGGCTTATTGTGCCCTGAGAGGTGCCAAAAGCAGCCAGGCCGCAGCCTCTGAGTTTCTCTGGTGGCTGAATGGTACCCTCTCCTCAGGTCTGAGTTCAGCTCCATGGGACCGGCCCTCTGATCTCCTCCATTTTACTAACCCCAAACTTTCCTTTCTTTCTTTTTTCTTAATTTTATTTTTTTAATACCAAAAAACACCAAACAAATGCAAACATTCCCATTTTGATCATCCCGTTCTACATATATAATCAGTAATTCACAATTTCATCACATAGTTGCATATTCATCATCATGATCATTTCTTGGAACATTTGCATCTATTCAGACAAAGAAATAAAATGAAATAGAAAAAAAATAAAAATTAAACATACCATACCCCTTACCCCTCCCTTTCATTGATTACTAGCATTTCAAACTAAATTTAACATTTCTTCCCCCTATTATTTATTTTTATTCCATATGTTCTACTCGTCTGTTGACAAGGTAGATAAAAGGAGCATCAGACACAAGCCCAACCTTTTCTTAGTGCCCCATCCCTATGGGTAGAACTGCTTCCTGCAGTTATCAACTGTGTTATTTCACTATTTCCTTTTTGCTCTTCCAGTCCTGTAAAACCTGTTTAATCAGTTTTCTACATTTAATTCTCTGTTAATTAAGTATGGTTTCTGTTTCCCTGAAGGGCTCCTGGCTCATACACCAACTTTTACAGGTAAGGACTGGGATATCAAGATACCCAAAATCACAAGGTATCGGATGCCAAGAACAACCATATTCCATCCAGTCTAAGAGTTACACCCATGTGAAGAAACTGTAGTAACAGTCTAAAGATCACTTACAATTCCTTCTGGACCATAAGGTTTGAGTTTGGTAGACACAACAGCTCATTTCTTGACTAAAGTCAGGGGCACTGGCCCTTCTCCCCTATCCCCAACCTCAACACTGAGTCCCTCAATGTCTGCAAATTACTTTACAAACTTAAACTCCAGGCCTACACTAGATTGACAATTCAGCATGACCCAAGAAAGACGATAGCAGGATAAATTACTAAAAAATTGGCAACATCTGTGGGGAAAATGGCAGCTAGAGCTGAAACCCCATTTCAGTACACTTCACAGAAATGTAAAATCAAACAAACACTTAGTCCTGGAGTTTATATTTGCCATTTGCTCTGGGACCTAAATTCCTAAATTTACGTAAGTTCCATGCTATAAACTGCCATAGTGGACCGAAATATCTTCATATCTCTGCTAGGAAACTCTACATAAGACCAGAGGGCAATCTGTATATTGAAGAAAGAAAATGTTGGCTAAAAGAAATATGTTATATAAAATGTTATATATATATATATATATATGTTATATATAAAATGTTATATATATAAATTATCTTGCTGAGCTAAAACAGAATTTAGGGTCTTCATATGCAAAGGATAACCCTGAGTTAGACCTAAAATTCTTCTTGAAAGTTGGCAACTCTGGCTATACAAAAAACACATCCCTTAGAAAATTAAGCCTAAACAGGATCCAGGCTAGAGCAAGGATATGGGAGAGTGTATGGGTGTGGCTGAGAGTCTGGTTGCCTACCCAATAGCCATTCTGCTCCTCTTCCTTAGCAAATGCATACTGGGCACTGGGGACAACCAAAAGGAAACATTTCTCAGTCTCTCTTGCATATAGGGGTAGTCAAAGAGGTATTAAAATAAATTATTGGGTGGAACTTCTGGGAGAGCTTCTTTTTCCCAATGTCTCCCCCTTCTCATTCCTGCTGCCTGAATCGTGGGTATGATTTCTAGAGATTCAGCCATCTTTAATCATAAATTGACTGTGAAAATGGAAGCCACACTTAAGGCTGTAGAACAAACAGGTAAAAGAAAACAAAAAAATAACGTGACATGCAAAGAACAAAGAGTATTAAACACTTTTCAAGGGAAAAGACAATTAACATATGCCAATCTTGAGATGACACAGATGTTGGAATTATCAAAGACTTTAAAGCAGCTATTGTAACCATCCTCGGTGAGGTTCTTCAGGTGGTGATAAACAACATGAGAAAAAACCTGGAACTTCAAGAATGCAGGAGGAGCAACAGAACAGGAAAATGTCTGGGTAAATATAATGGATTATTTCTCTTCTCTTTAGATCTTTAAAATATGAATGATGGCTGAATGCAATAATGAAAACAACAACTGATGGAGTGTAGACATAAAGCATATAGTAACCTCAACATAAGGAAGAGAAGGTAAAGGGACCTATATGGCAGTAAGGTTTCTTTGTCTCACTGGAAGTGGTAAAATGTCCGTGTGAAATATTAAGTAGGTATAATACCTAAAGTGACACTAAAAACTATACAAAGAGAAATAATCAAACATTCAAGAGATAAACTGAAAAGGAAAACTACATGTATGCAAATAACACAATCTTAAACTACATGAAGCAAAAGCTGATTGAAATGAAAGGAGAAATAGACAAATCCACAATTATGGACCCCTCTCAGTAACTGACAGAACAAATGGAAAAGCAGCAAAGGTAAATAAGACATGGAACCCACCAACCTAACCTGACATTTATAAAACAAAGCTTAATAGGCTTAAAAGAATTGAAATCACATAAACTATGTTCACAGACTATAACGAAATTAGAAAACAACAGAAAGATATGTGGAAAATCCCCGCCAAGTATTCAGAAATTAAACAGCAAAGAGGAAGTCTCAAGAGAAATTAGAAAACATTTTGAACTGAATGATAACGAAAAAAACAAAACATTAGAAGTTGTCAGATTCATACAGGAGACCAGGTTTGATTCCCAGCCCATGTACCCCATCCCCTCCTCAACCCCACCCTTACCTCCACCCCCACCAAAAAAAAAGTTGCCAGATAAAGCTAAAGCAGTGCTCACAGGGAAATTTACAGCATTAAGTGTTTACATGTACAATGAAGATAAACCTATTAATCTCATAAATTTTGAGACTTAAAACTATGCATGTTAAGGAAACCACATTAGTAGGTTCTCAATAAATATATGAATTAATCAATGAATAAAAGAACAAATAAACGAAGAGATGAACAAACACTCAGGAGATAAACAGGCAAAATTCCAAGTTAGATAACTACAAAGGACGAAGCACTGTCCTAGGTAGCTTTTTTTAACACAATAAAATAACTAAAGCCCCATTCACTTGCTCTTTGAGCCAGTTAATTTCTCTCAGCAGGAGCTTTTAAAAAGCTAGTAGAACTGTGACCTAATCCTAACTAACACCTTTTATTAACAGTATCAAAATGCCATGCGTCACAACAGCACTTCCTCTTTAATCAACAGCATAATCCACTTCAAAAAGAGAACAGCAATTTTTCTCACGCTCACCCACATCTGTTTACATACAGTCCAGCCTGATATGCCTCAGAATCCAACTGCTGGTCCCTGGCCAGCATCTGCCACTGTTCTTGTGACAAAGGAGTTTCACAGGACATGACTCTTTGGCTTTAGGTTGCTTAACACCCTTCAGGTTTCTTCATCTTCCTGAAAAAATAAGTTTCTATATAGGCAGCTCCACTCACACTGATGAATACAAAGGGAAGGGAATGAGAAAAAAGAAAAGGGAAGAGAACTAATATTTATATATGAAATAACTACTGGTACTCAAGGTACGGTAAACACATTGGTTTATTTAATTTCCTCAACTACTGGGAGGTAGGCAAAACCATCCCCAAAGTACAAAGGAGGAAAAGGAGCTGAAATTCAGATCTCTCCCTACTACCATCTGGATCTCAGAATGGCAAATGAGGACAATCAACCCCATCAGCAATTCTGCTCAGCAAAATGCAGTTGTAATGGCTGGGTTACAAAATATTTATTCCATTAACACTGGGACTCGAGTTTTTCTAAAATCCCATCAGCTCTGATGTCCTATGATCAAGAAACTCTTGAGCATTCTCACTGAGAAAGAACATGAAGAGCTCCAATTTCCTAGCTCCTGTGACCAAAATAAACCCATGTACATTTGTGCTTCTAAATTTGTAGCCTACAATGCCTACCACTTTGTTGTGATGAATGATGCAAAACCTTTAAACCACAAGGGACAGGAACTGAATGCTGTCTCTGTGCCTTAACCACACCTACGTCCCCCCATTTAAGACTCCAAGAAAACATTCTTGACTACTTCCTGCAAGATCAGTCACTTCCGAAATTCTGGCTCGAGACACAAATATGATTTCAAAAGCATCCCACCTTCTATCAGATATATTTTACCAGTTGAAAAATATCTGATCACATTTCCAGGCTCTTAGTTAAAACGATTGTGGTAATTACCAGCAACTACTGCTTTTTGTCAGCTATTCCTGCAAAATAGTATACCTCTGATAGCTTAGAGACCCTCATGCCCTCGAGCAGTGACCGCCAAACTTTTAAACTTTTTGAGCACATATATATGTATAATGTAAGGGATATCACAAAAACATATATAAATTGAAGTTCAAAAATTTTCTTCGCATACTCAGTGGACTATCTCATACTCCTCTTATGCAGCTTATTACCCGAGACCATTAGTGGGTATCTGTTCAGACAAGCAGTTTTCCCAGACAGTGGTTATTATTTAACAACATAAACAACAGATCAACTTTGAGTGGTGCTTCATTTTTTTAAAAAAAAAAGAGCAGGAAGGTGTTACAAGGTTATGTTTTTTTAATAATTCGTGAAAAATTAGAAAGCCTCATTCAGGATGATAATGAAATTATCCGTGGGAAAAATTCAGAGTTTAAAGTAGTCTGCCAGAACCACTGCCAATCGTGATGCTAGGAGACAGAAGCCTAGGCAGGGCAGATCAACATCTGCAGGTGGGCTATGGGTTTTTAGGCTGTCTAGGTGCTCTGTCACTTAACTCCATGGTCGCCACCATAGTCAAATGGCAGTAACCCATTCTAGTACTTATGACTACCCTTGTCTAACTGTAACCATCTATCAAGTACTTAATATATGCCAGCCACTGTACCACACATTTTATATAAATTATTTCCTTGACTCCTAACCACCCTGCAAGAGAGGGATTATCATGCTCATTTTGTAAGAAAAAAAGGATTAGCATTTAACTTCATAACAAGTAACACTGCTACGACGAAGCAGAAAAGGAATTAAAATTGTCTACGCCACTGCTCCTCCTGGGTACAATAATCTGCTAGTGTATATTATTTTCTCAATGGAACCATACCCTTCACACCTCCCGTTTGTACTGTGCTTTAAAAAGCATCTTCATATCCATCATTTTCTCAGTTTATTTTCCCACCAACTCTGAGAAATGGAAAGGAATTATCTATCGTTAAACAGAGCAAAATCAGGCAGAGCCTCTGGAACCAGAGGACATGTACCTGTTTGGCATTCTAAAAGGATAATGTGGAGAAGCACCTTTTCTTTGAAGAATCTTATTCAAAAACACAATTACTTAAAGCTGGCCACATGATCAAATCTACTGTTATGTAATAAAGTTTCTGATACATGAATGTGCTACCCATAACCACATTTGACCTAACATCAACAACTCTAGCTATCTTACAATCACAAAAAATAATGTTTGGGGAACAAAAGTACAAATTCTGGTTAGAATAAGAAATTAAAAACCCTCAGGAGTAGGTAGGGGTTTAGAGGTCTAGTCCAACCTTTCTTTCCAGCAGGGATTCTCTCTACCTCCCTCCATTTGGCACACTTCCAGGGAAGGGAAGTCATTGACTCCCCCATCAACCACTGTGTGTGGTAGTTAGGTTCAGGTGTCAACTTGGCCAGGTAAAGGTGCCTAGTTCTACTGCTGTGGACATGAGCCAATGGCATGTGAACCTCATCTGTTGCTGATTACATCTGCAGTCAGCTAGGAGGCATGCCTGCTGCAATGAATGATGTTTGATTTAATTGGCTGGTGCTTAAATGAGAGAGTACAACGTAGCACAGCCCAAGCAGCTCAGCATACCTCATCTCAGCACTCGCAGCTCAGCCCAGGTCTTTGGAGATGCAGAAAGGAATCACCCCAGGGAAAGTTGTTGGAACCCAGAGGCCTGGAGAGAAATCGCCCTGTGCCTTCCCATGTAAGAAAGAACCTCAGTTGAAAGTTAGCTGCCTTCCCTCTGAAGAACTATACACTTTTAACTAAATAAATCCCCTTTTACTAAAAGCCAATCCATCCGTAGTGCGCTGCATTCCTGAAACTAGCAAACTAGAACACACTGGTACCATTTACTATGCAATTGCATGTTCAAGCATTCTAGATACACTAGTTCATTGTATCATTTAAATGTTTCAACCTCTCATCATCCCCAAGTTAGTAACTTACCCAAGGGTATCCCGTTAGGACTATAAAACTAAATTCAAATGTAGGTCTGTCTGATTCCCAGTCTTGGCTTCCACATTATAGAATTTCTCTCATTCACTGGTCAGGTTTCATACACAATCACCACCTAATCTGAAGTTACCCTTGTAAATATTGCATAAAGAACCAAGAGCTATAACCAAACTAAATGAGTAAAATCTATTAAGCACCCTCTTAATTAAGTCTGATAAAGAACCTTGTGACCTCATATCATTAACTGCATCCTTGAAATATAAAAATCTGGTTTAGTTTAATAGGAATGCTCTGATCATACAATACAAAATGTACTTTTCATTGCTTTCATAACTGCCTGGTCAGTCTGTGACCAGAATCCAGCCTCAAGAACATGATGGGTGATTTCTGCTAAGAAAAGTAGCCATTTCACTTTCCCTTTTTATGGCTCTTGCTCTTATTTTCCTAACATGCTGAATCTCCAACTGCCCTCCTCTTCTTCCTACCTAGAAGCAAGCTGTGGTCAAATACAGGACTAACTGATGAAAGACAAAACCGAAGAGGCACTAGGATGATACTATATAGGAAATGTATTTTCTGCCTACAAGCAAGAAAAATGGGGCCTAAGAAAAATATGGAGAAAAACATTCCATTTTCTGTTTTTTAAAAAAAATACTCTGAAAAGGTAAAAAGTAACACCCTTGGTTGTAGACAATGGATAATTTAGCTGCTTTATATTTTTCTAAATCTCTGCCCAGTTTTTTATTTAAAAAAATATTTTTTAGGGTACAAGAGGGGGTTCAGTGGTAGAATGCTCACCTGAAATGCAGGAGACCCAGTTTCGATTACCAGAAAATGCACCCCCTCCCACCAAAAAATTTTTTTGCACGACCAGTATTTATTATTTTAAAATATCCAAACACATATAAAAGGAAAAAGAATAACATAATGAACCCCCAAGTTCCCATTAACTAACTACAATACATTTTCAATACATAGCCAAGCTTGTTTCTACTATATCCCAACGCACTTCCCCTCTACCCCCAGTGGATTATTTTAAAGTAAACCCCAGATGTCATATCATTTCATCCAAAAATCCTCCAATCTATATCTCTAAAGATAAAGATATGTTTTTAAACACATCACAAAAGCCTTATTATACCTAAAAAATGTATAATACTTACTATCTTTCAGTCAGGAAAACTATTTTAAGAAAATAGGATATTTAAGGGGGAAAAAAAGAAGATACAATTGTTCAATGGCATTACTGCCTGGATACAACTCTGTTTCACTTAAGGGATCCAGTCACAGGGCTGCTCCTTCAGGTCACAAGGAAAAACTGGTGAAAATGTCTATTTCTAGTTATCAGTATTCTAGGGTTTACCTGTTGAGAACTGCTTCCTTGTCTCCCAGACGACTTTTAATTTTACTTGTCAGATAGTCCAAAAAGAGCGTCCAGATATCCAAACAAGAGAAGTAACCTTCATGAGTAGGCTATGGTACAAAAGAAATCCAGACAATGAAATTATTTAATGTAACTATTCCTTAGAAATACACACACCAGGGTTTACTTCCATCAGAATGATAAAACCATAAGCCTTGATTCTCTCAGTTTCCTGAAATCTACAACCGGTGGCTTTTAGTCAGTCCTCTCCATTGGACCCTGAAGAACCAAACAAGACAAGGATACTAGAAAATACATCATTAAGGAGATATCACACCGGACAAACTGAGTTACAAAATAAGCCAAGTGAAAACCTATCTTAAAATCAGAGACTGATTTTAAGGGTAGAAAGGGTTCTCACAGATCATCCAAATCTATCCGAGAAGAAAATATGAGATTCAGAAAAGTGATTTGTTCAAGGTCAGTGGTAGGAACAAGACCCCCAGCCCAATGCTCTTTCCACTATACACCATACTGTTTGCCCATCCAGAACCAAAAATAAGTTTCAGCGACAACAAAGGTGACAGCTTTACACACTAGAATATACGGAAAGTAACATTTACAGTCTTCCTATGTAACAGAGAGAAAAATGAGCTTATTAAACCTGACCTTTGGGGCATTATCCTATGTGCAAAAGTTAAAGTGTCAAACAGGGTAATTAGCAACTTCTAACCACATGCTAATAAGGACAAACTAAGGGAGCAGAAAAGAGCAAGTCCTTGTTGGGTCCTGGTGTCTGGACCACTGCATTGCTCAATTTTCTCAAGAGCCTTCAGATCATATTTCATGCAAAATCCAGGCACTATACTCTCCAACATCTAGTCCTTTCCACACAGTTTCTAGTTGTGACCCCCAATCCCTTATATTTCTACTCAAATTTTCACAACCTACACGAAACTTCTGGTTTTGCTAGTGACTATATCCTAGGGAACTGCCTCTGATGGCAGGATCGGATATAGAAAGAAATAATACATCATCTTCTTGGATCAGTTTCCTTCCATTTCTGCTCCAGAAAGAAATCCAGAAATGTACAAGAGCATATGAGGAATCTGTCATATATACAAAGGAATAAGTAACACTGGGTGGCAGCCTGCCGTAGGAGTTCCTCACCTGAGCTTAAGTCTGAGACAAAAAAAATTTAACTTGAATAACAGGGCAGCCTCCAGCCTCCCAGCCTGAAGAGTAAGTAGCCCTGGAACTACACTTCTACAGCTCAATGAGAACCACTGACTAGACAATCATCAGAAATGAAATAACTATTTCCTGTCTCCAGTCCTTACTTCATAAAACTCTGGCTGTCCATAATGACATGAAGTAAACCAGGAGAATAACCAGGAAAAACAACAAACTGTGGAGAAATAATCTGGGTAGCCAGTGCACAGGCTATCAGACTTGTCCATCCAGGATACAGTCTTGTCCTGGTTTCAACTTGTTGAACTTTCCTCCTTGGTCTGAAACTACCCACTAGCCCTCTCAAAAAAACACAAGTGATTGGAGTGCATGTGGAAGCACTTTTGAGAAAAGGAAGCACTTAAGGCTACCTGTATATGTCAAAGTACTTTATAATTACACCTGTACCTTTGAACTGAGGATTTGCCATGTGACTCAAGACTGGGGAAAACAGGTGGGCAGATATACCTGTTGTGAGACCTGAAACCACACCAGTGACATCTGCACCTCTGAAGGCCCCACTCTGCGGCCTGTGAACTGCTCATGGTCCTTCTAGCCTTTGACAATGGCTGTGGACATAGATTGTTAATGTCACAAAGGTTACAGGCTATTTTTCAGTCATCCAACTTTTTGACCCCTCAAAGATCCATTTTTAAAATGTGCCTGTACTCAGGTTTACCCTTTAGATTCTAGGGCAGGATTAATCAGTGATTAACCACTGAAACTTCAGGCAGATTTTTGTATGAAATGAAAACACAGGTTTCTTCTAAGTGCTTCACAGCATTAGTTTTCATTAACATAACTCTATTTCATCATCACAGTAGTCCTGGAATGTGCATAAATATTCTTCTTCTCCCCATTTTACAGATAAAGTAGCCAAGGCTCAGAAGTCACCTGCTCAAGATGACAAGATAATTAAGGAACAGAAACACTTGATCCAGAGGCTTTTAAGACCCTCAATCCAGAGGTCCCCTTCCCTACGTCATACCATCTCTGACACTGTTATAGGACAAATGGCAAATGAAAACTGCAAGACCAAGAAGGAACTGGTGACAATACATAAGATTAAGAGCAGGAAGACAGAAATCATATGCTTTACACACGGATCTCAAAAGGCTCAGCAAGAAGTAAAGATAGGGGGAAGCAAAACCCCAGGGAGCACTAGTGGTACAATGGACTGTAAGCAGGACACTTAAGTTAAAAATGTGGAAAAGGAAAAAGAGTAATGATTAAAGGAAGACACCAATGCAGTCCGTTGTCTTACTGCTGTCCTTTCAAAATGTTTACCAGTACTACATAGTTTGAGTGGAATAAGTCAGACACAAAAGGACAAATACTGTATGGGTTCACTTATAAGAAATAAGCAGAATATGCAAATTCATAAAGTCAGAAACTACAGTACAGGTTATAGGGGCCAGGAGGGAGTGGGGAAGGGGAAGTGAATGTCTAATTGGTATGAAGTTTCAGTTTGGAGTGATGGAAAAGTGTTGGCAAAGGAAGTTGGTGATGGAGGCCCAACTTTGTGAATATAATCAACACCACTGAACTGTATATTTGAAGGTAGATAACAGGAAATTTTAGGTTGGATATAAGTTGCTAGAAAAAAAACAACAACAAAATCAAAGGACTGTACAGCACAAAGAGTGAATCCAAATGCAAACTATGAGCTACAGTTAATAATAAAATCGTAACAATATTGTTTCATCAATTCTAACAAAAGGTACCACAGTAGAACAAAGTGTTAATAATAGGGAAAACTATGTGAGGAAGGTACATGTGACATCTATACTTTCTACACAATCTTTCTATAACTGTTCTAATAGTAATTTAAAAAGTCAATTAAAAATATTTTAAAATGTTTACCACCACTAAAGTTTCAATGAATTTCGGAAAGAATAGGCAAAAATACTGGATAACTCATAACCCTCTAGACAAGAAAAAGGAAAACCACTTTTTCCATCTTACAGAGAAAACCATGATAAAGTAAGATCATGCTGCTAGCATGTGAGAACTTAGAAGCTTTGTCTTGAGAATTTTCTTATTCTTAAATCTTACTGCAAAGAGCTCCCTTACCACTAGTCTCTGATCCTGGAGTGCACCCCGCTATCTTTTCTCCATTCTGCCACTCCAACAAAGGGGTGCATACCCAAAAGTAAACTGGGACTGAAGATGTTACAGCCTCCTGCCTATCTACTTCCCAAAGCTGAAAATCTAATTCTGGCTGGACTGCAAAGACACCTACTTCCAATCCACAACCTACCCCCCAAAAAAGAAGACACAAGAGTACAAAAGGACAAAAGGGAACTCAGCTGACTGTAACCTCCAAGATGAATGAGGAAGAAAACAGCTCATTGTTTGCCTTATGACCACCATCTATTTCTTTTTTCCAAACATAAAGTCACCACTTTCAGTTCAATGGAAAACTAACAGATATAGAATTCTAGTTGAAGAGTTATAAAAGATAAGCACTGGGAAAGACCTTAAAGATGCTCACAGCAGATAATCATCTTAGGTGCAAAACTGAAATATAAAGAAATTTTTAAAGGACTTGTTCAAGTACACAGACCTGTTAAAAATACAGTACACAGAGCTCATACACCCTATA
Organism: Myrmecophaga tridactyla; assembly: GCA_004026745.1. Lineage (NCBI taxonomy): Eukaryota > Metazoa > Chordata > Mammalia > Pilosa > Myrmecophagidae > Myrmecophaga > Myrmecophaga tridactyla. Next base: position 18,067 of record PVIY010016057.1, read on the forward strand.
GAAAAATTAATTCAAAATGGATAAAGACTATATAAGAGCTAGTCCCATAAAATTCCTAGAAGAAAATACATGGAAACATCTTCAAGACCTAGGAATAGGAAGTAGCTTCTTCAACTTTACACACAAAGCACAAGCAACAAAAGAAAAAAATTGATAAATAGGAACTCCTTAAAATCAAAAGCTTCTGCACCTCAAAGGTCTTTGTCAAAAAGGTGAAGAGGCAGCCAACTCAACTGGAGAAAAAATTTGGAAACCACATATCAGATAAAGGCTTGATATCCTGTATACATAAAGAAATTATACAGCTCAACAACAAAAGAACAAACAATACAATTATAAAATGGGCAAAGGATGTAAACAGACACTTCTCCGAAGAGCAAATACAAATGGCTAGAAGAAGCACATGAAGAGATGCTCACCTTCATTAGCTACCAGGGAAATGCAAATCAGACGACAATGAGATATCACCTCACATCTATAAGAATAGCTGCTGTTAAACAAACAGAAAACTACAAATGTAGGAGAGGATGTGGAGAAAGTGGAACACTTATTCACTGCTGATAGGGAATGTATTATGGTACAGCCACTATGGAAGACAATTTGGCAATTCTTTAGAAAACTAAATATTGAGTTGCCCTATGATCCGGCAATACCAATACTCAATATATACCCAGAAGAGCTGAAAGCAGTGATACGAACAGACATTTGCACACCAATGTTCACAGCGGCACTTTTCACAACTGTCAAAAGATTAAAACAGTCCAAGTGCCCATCAACAGATGAGTGGATAAACAAATTGTGGTATATACATGTAATGGAATATTATGCAGCAGTAAAATGAAATAGTGTTCTGAAGCGTATGACAAGATGGATGAACCCTGAGGGTGTAATGCTGAGTGAAATAAGTCAGACACAGAAGGATAATACTGTATGATTTTGCTATTATGACTCTGGTACTCTCAGAGGTTACACTGTAGAATATAGTAGACCTCAAGGTACACAGAAACTAGAGACAGGGGAAAGGTTATCCAATGAGGTTGAACTTAAATGCAAGGGAACAGACAAAAGCGATGGTAGCTAATTAGTGGGGTTATAAGTAATACTACCATATTGAAGGTAAATATTATTTAAAGGGGATGCATAGTACCATGTATCCCACTGATTAACTATAGGATTATAAGTAAGTTCTCACATGAATTCCTTCAAAGGTTTCATCTTGTACAAAGAGTCAATGATATAGGGATATGGGGGAAAATTATTATTGCATACTATGGACTTAAGTTAGCAGGAAGAAACACACCACAGCACTACCAGGGTGAATAATTGGGAGGGAGGGACAAGTGATTAGGGGAGGTTTTGATTTGATACTTGGTGAAGGCTATGTTTATCGGCTCTTCGACTCTTTGGGCCACTGAAAAATTTCTAAAGTTGAGAATGCTGCTGATTGTACAACCAAGTGAGGACACTGCAAGACACAGCTTGTTTATCCATGATGCCCAATAGATGGAGGAAGCTGAAGGCAAACTGTGATGTTATATATATTGTGCAGCTACAAAAAAGAATGATGTCATGAGGCAAGCAATGAACTGAATGAAACTTAGGGATAATATGTTGTGAAAATAAGCCAGAAACAAAAGAACAAATAGGATAAAGTTTCTTTCAGAAAATACTTATAAGAAAACTGGAGCCTAGATTGTAAACTCTTACAGCAGCCATACTTAGTCCAAAGTTGTAAGTGTATTTCTTGATGCTGAGACACAGAGCTATATGTGTATAAGCTGGTATTTCCCTGGAACTGTGAGTAGCTCTGTGACATGTAAGATTCAGAGCTGGAGTTCTGCAGCTCTAAAGTCAGCACTGCTACATATGATAACAGTTAAAGTAACAAAAAAGAGATCAGGCTTCAATTAGAGATAGAAAACGAAGCTGAACCAAGATCATTCCTGCCAATCCTAAAGAATTCCTCGGCCATTATATAAAATTTTACAAAGGTTCCATGCACTAGGATTACTATCCAGAAATCTATAACCTCCAGATGTTTTCCTGGACCAGATAAGTCCTGAAATACAGAGGAGCCAGCTTCTCCAGAATATCAACTACTTCCACCCCCATCACATATTATCTACAGCCCCTTCCAACATGAAAAAGTTAGAATAGGAATAGCCCAAACAACACTAAAGAATGGGAGAAAGATCAAAGGTGATGGTGGAGTTATACAGAGAAAGTCAGGTTTAACAAATAAGTATGAGTGCTGAATTATTATGCAGATATTTCTTTTAGCTTCCAGTACCTTAGAGCAGTTAGAAATAAAAACCTACAAGTGTAGAATTGTAACCCATACTAAACTCTGAAATCTGTTCTACAACTAACTGCTGCAATGTACTTTGAAATTTATTGCTCTTATGTATATATGTTATTTAAAGAGTAGGAGCATAACAGAGAAGATAGGACTTAACAAATGAGTATGACTGCTGAATCATTATATTGATATTTCTGTTGGTCTCCAGTGTCCTGGAGCAGCTAGAAGAAAAAAACAAAAAATCATAGAACAGTAATCCATACCAAACTTTAAAATCTGTTCTACAACTACTTGTTAAAATTGACTTGGAAATTCATTGCTTTTTTGTATATATTTCACAAAACAAAACAAAAAACAATGTAAAAAAAACAAGAAGCTGATTTGGTTGGGACTAAGGTAAATCAGAATACAGGGCAAAAGATGACAGTGTAGGTACTCCAGAGCTTCACCTACTGTATGGGACCAAAGGCAGAGAGATTTATTGCATCTAAAACCTAAATTTTCTGTAACACACAATCTAAATCAATCTGACTGGGTAGCTCATTTAACCCCATTATATGGAGCCCAGAATGAGAAAGAGGCCTTGTAATTTTGTATAGTTTAGTGTAATACTGGAGATACAACACTACGGTGAGCTGGGAATTCAAAAGTATTGGTAGAGTCTCTTGAGAAACTAGACAAAAAATATGGAAATATTAAATTTTCCCATCTGGGAAACCCCTGATACTCTCCCAAACATTAAGGACTCCCAAGAAAATAAGCCAAGCAGTTTATTTCGAAGCTTGCCTTCATGAAATTTATTTCTGTAGTGGAAAAGCTAAGACTACCTATAATTATGCCTAACAGTTGCTCCCAGGAAACCTCTTCGGTCGCTCCAATGTGCCTCTCTCTAAGCCAACTCTGAAAAGAAAATTTTTATCCAACCCTACATGGGACATGACATTCAGGGGTGAAAGTCTCCCCGACAACGGGGGACTTGACTCCCAAGGTTGAGTTCAGCCCTGGTACTGTGAGATCGAAAATACCTTCTGTACTAAAGGGGGGTAAAGAAATGTAACAAAAAAAGGTATCAGGGTGCACGGGTAGTTTAGTGGTTAAAATGTCCACCTTTCATGCTGGAGACTCAGGTTCGATTCCTGGGTCATTCTCTCTAAGAATACTAACTAATTCCATCCCCCATTCTATATTACTGATACCCCTTTTCAACATGAAAAAGTTAGAACTGGGCATAACCCTTGTAGATTGGAGTAGGGTCAAAGGCAGGGAGTTATAACAGAGAAAACAGGATTTAACAAACAAGCATGACTGCTAAACAACTATAATGGAATCTCTTTTAGCTTCCAGTGTTTTGGAGCAGCTAGAAGGAAAAATCTGAAAATGTGGAATGGTAACCCATACCATTCCACCTTGAAATCTGTTCTGTAAGTGATGCCCCGATAAATTCCAGAGTGATTTGAACAGTGAATAAAAAAGTATTTGCAAAGTCCCCTTGGGGTAATGGTGAGAAAGGGGGAAAAACTCAACTTCCCCAAGTGGAGAATTCTTGATATTCTCACAAGCAGTGGGGACAACCAAAGCAATAGGCTCAGTCCCCAATCCTGGGGTTTGTTCATATGAAACTTAATCCCACAGGGGATAGGTCAAGCCTACTTAAAATTAAGCCTAAGAGTCACCCCCAAGAGAACCTCTCTTGTTGCTCAGATGTGGCCTCTCTCTCCAGCCAACAAAGCAAGCAGACTCACCACCCTGCCCCTGTCTACGTGGGACATGACTACCAGGGGTGTGGATCTTCCTGGCAGCATGGGACAGAAATCCCAGAATGAGCTGAGATTCAGCATCAAGGGATTGAGAAAAACTCTAGAATGAGCTGAGAACCAGCATCAAGGGATTGAGAACACCTTCTCGACAAAAAGGGGGAAGAGTGAAATGAGACAAAGTGTCAATGGCTGAGATATTCCAAACAGAGTCGAGAGGTTATCCTGGAGGTTATTCTTATGCATTAACTAGATATCACCTTGTTATCCAAGATGTAATGGAGAGGCTGGAGGGAACTGCCTGAAAATGTAGAGCTGTGTTCCAGTAGCCATGTTTCTTGATGA
>PVIY010016057.1:22564-52590 GCA_004026745.1 Myrmecophaga tridactyla
CTACCTTGTCAACAGATGAGAGGAACATATGGAATAAAAATAAATAATAGGGGGAACAAATGTTAAAATAGATTTAGTTTGAAATGCTAGTGATCAATGAAAGGGATCAGTAAGGGGTATGGCCTGTAAAATTTTTTTTTTCTGTTTGTTATATTTTTCTGTTGTCTTTTTATTTCTTTTTCTGAATTGATGCTAATGTACTGGGAAATGATCATGATGATGAATATGCAACTATGTGATGAAATTGTGAATTGCTGAGTGTATGTGTCGGGAATGTTTGTGTTTCTGGTAATTTTTTTTAATTAATAAAAAAAAAAGAGTCACTCCCAAGAGAACCTCTTTTGTTGCTCAGATGTGGCCTCTCTCTCCCAGCCAACATGACAAGCAAACTCGCTGCCCTCCCCCACTCTACACATGGGACATGACTCCCAGGGGTGTGGACCTTCCTGGCAATGTGGGACAGAAATCCTAGCATGAGCTGGGACTCAGCATCAAGGGATTGAGACAACCTTCTCAACTGAAAGGGGGAAGAGCGAAATGAGACAAAAAAAAAATGTCAATGGCTGAAAGATTCCAAACAGAGTCAAGAGGTTATCCTGGAGGTTATTCTTATGTATTATATAGATATCACCTTCTTAGTTAAGGTGTAATGGAGAGGCTAGAGGGAACTGTCTGAAAATGTAGAGCTGTGTTCCAGTAGCCATGTTTCTTGAAGATGATTGTATAATGATACAGCTTTTGCAATGTGACTGTGTGATTGTGAAAACCTTGTGTCTGATGCTCCTTTTATCTACCTTATTGACAGACAAGTAAAGCATATGGATTAAAAATAAATAAATAATAGGGGGAACAAATGTTAAAATAAATGTAGTAGATTGAAACGCTAGTGATCAATGAAAGGGAGAGGTAAGGAGTCTGATATATATGAATTTTTGTCTGTTTTCTTTTTATATTTCTTTTTCTGAATAGATGCAAATGTTCCAAGAAATAATCAGGATGATAAATATACAACTATGTGATGATATTGTGAGTTACTGATTATGTATCAAGAATGGAATGATCATATGGTAATAATGTTTGTGTTTGTATGTTGGTATGTTTAATAAATAGAATAAAATTAAATTTAAAAAAGAAAGAAATCTGTTCTGTAACTACCTGTTAAATTCTACTTTGAAAATTAAAAAAAAAGAGCTCAAACACAGAATTTTTGGGTCCAAGTTCAAAAAAGTAGACCTAAGACAAGAACACTTCAAAATATTTTTTGGCTTTCTTCTATATCATATATGCAAAATGAGATCTTTTTGCATAAGGAGCAAAATATCAACATTTTCATTCCATTTTCCCAAACCCATATCTTCTAACCTCAGAACTGACTCTCTTATCTTTCTTTCATTTGTGCTACACTTATCCTAAGGTGTTTATTACACACTTCTCCTAAAACCTTCTTTTTTCCTGGTGTCCTTTAAGATTTCTCTGGATGCATCTCGAAACTTTCACACCTCTGATGCCTCTTTCCTACATCCTCACCCTCCAACAAACTCTTCATCACCTCCTCTATTCTGTCTTGGCCTGGTAAGCTCTGTTTGCTTTCCTTCTTACTCTGCTCTCATTGACTTTTCTATCAGACATATGGACCCTTCTACCTGTCTTTCCACCCCTATCACCCAAGAATGGTTCACCCTTACCATGGGTACTCTTATTTTTATTTATATGCCAAGCACTTCCCTGAGAAAGGCTAGCTTTCATGCTAGACCCTTGTTCCAAATTCCCTATCATATACATGCACCCCTTCCACCCTAAACTCTTCTCTCTTTAGCTTCATTAAGTTATAACACTAGTAGTTTAAGCAAAGAGAAGTTTGTTTTTAAAATGAGATGGCCCCAGTGGTCTAGCAGTGACATTCCTAGCTAGTATATGCTAACTAAAAGAGCTATATATGTACTCCAAAAGCTTGTACAAGGATGCTCACAGTAACATGATACTGGATCACTAAAATCTAGAAACAACCCAAATCAGCAGTGGAATGGGTAAAATGAGGTGTTGCCAGATAATGACTTAAACAAAACTACAGCCACATAACACAGATGAAACCTACAAACATAATGTTGAAATGAAAAAAGCCAGATAATATGAATATATCTTGTGCTTCCATTTGTAGAAGTTTTAAAACAGGCAAAACTAATCTGTAGTGTTGTAAGTCAGGATTGAGGGTATCTCTGGAGAAGAGGGAGGAAAAGTAGAAAAAGACTCGGGGCAGGGGGGTTGTGGGATGCTGATAATGTTCTCTTTCTTGAGTGGCACATTCATTTTGGGAAAATTCATCAAGCAATACACTTAGGATGAACTTTTCTGCCTATGTGTTATACTTCAATAAAAATTTTATTTAAAAAAAATGCAAAAGAGAACTTTTAGGCATGATAGAAATGTTCTAAAACTGGACTGTGTGATCTACAAATTTATTAATATCACTCACTAAATTGTAAACTTATAATCGGTAAATTTCATGGTGTGTAAATTATACCTCAATAAAGCTGCTAAAAAAGATGTACATATTTATTATTATTATTACTATTACTATTACTGGAGCAATAGAATGTAAACACCAGGAGGGCAAGAACTTTGCTTAGGTGAGTTAATATGCTTAGCTCCTGAAATAACAGGGGCTCCAAAAATATTTGATGAATAGGAAAAATTGGACACCGCCAAAACTTAAGTCCTGCAAACTTCTCTATATATTTTCTTCTTGTGGGAAGTTTTAGTGACAGTTACAGAACTAAAGGTCCTCCAGACTTTTTCTATATATTTTAGGTTTTTTAACATAATAGTGGTTACCAGCACAGACTCTGAGGGTTCAAATCCGGGCTCCACCACTTATTAAATGTCTGACTCCGAGCAAGTTATTTACTCTGTGCCTCAGTTTGTCTATAAAATGGAGATGACAGTAATAATGGTACCTATCTTCTAGGGTTGTTATGAAAATTAAATATATTGATCTTCACAAAGAAAGCACTGTACAAATGTTTGGGAAATAAAAATGAAAATAAATCCCCTGAAAATAACTAGGTAGACTTTTATTCTTTTGAAGGGAAGGGCAATTCTGGTGCTTTACCTGATGAAATGTGTACTTGAACAAGAGCGTCAAAAACTCCACCACGGGAAACTGGGAGTAGGACTCAATTCTTCTTAAGTGAACACTCACAAAGAGTCGCAGAAAGTCAGTAAACTTCTCAATGTAGCTAAATGAGACAAGACAAAAAGTGACAATAAGAAACCTACTCGTTGCCTTAAAAGAGAAGTTAAATTCAATTCAAATTCTTTCAGTAAAGAACTGCATGGATTTATAATGTATTTTCAATTAAAAACATAAAGGCCTGCAACAATTACCTACAGGTCAGGCAACCCTTCATTCCATTACCACCTGAAACATAGCAGAAAAGCAACTTTAATCCTCAGACACTATCTATGAAGGCTTCTTATTCACTAGTGCTCTCATATTTTCTAATTCATTAGTGATAAGACCAAATTAAGTGAAAGGAAATGGTGCAAAAAGGTTGATGGGCAGATCATGTGTATCACTTCAATCTGGGAAACCTAGAAGGCTAGTTTTCTTTGCTAGGAGGCCAAAATATTAAAATAAATGTGCTAAAAACACAAAACTAAAACAAAACCATTCAAAGGGCTTGGCATCCAAGAAAGACATATTCAGGCTGGCAACCTAAAATGTTCACTTTCTTCCCTACCCTCTGGCTCCTGGTGCTAATTAAACATACATCCCAATCCATTCTGAAAGTGATTTCAAATATAAGGGAGGAAGTCTGTTAGAGCTGCAAAGCCCTCAGGGACAACTGAGTCTAGGGCTTCCAGTATACAGATGAGGAAACCAAGGCCCAACTGGATAAAGTGACTGTCCAAGGTCACTCAGCCAGCTCAAGGCAGAAAGGGACTATCATCATCGACTCCCAATCCGCTGCTCTTTCTGCTCACATTACAATGAACCCCAGTTCATTTGTATTCACAAAACATTTCACAGAAGAATGCGGGTCACAGCTGCAAGGATAAGAGATTTTTTGTTATTAAATACACAGCACATCATCACTCTCACATTTCAGAAACTGTCATTTTAAGCCCCTAAATACCAAAAGGTGATTAGAAAATGAGATGGACATACCTTCATCAACCACATTTTAGAGACCAATAAAAAATGAAAAGATATACTAGGTCTTGGCCAAAAATTAAATAATGGCTAAAAGCAATTCTGAATCTCATAATTACAAAAGGTTATTATTTTTTTAAAGCAGAGATGTGTGAAATAATAAAGGGGAAGAACACAACTATCCCTCAAAAGAACAAAACTGGCTCAGAAATAAAATCTCCCATATGATTCCTGTGACACATCACCCTGAGGGTAGCCAACCTGCCTATCTGACCCTATATGGATGGCTGCCTCACACACAGAGAAATAAGTTTATCTGCAACTTTAAAAAAAAATTTAATTTGTATAAGGAGAATAACTATCTCTGTGAATCAAGGGGCCAACTACTAGAATAGCACTAATAAGGCACTAAAATTAATTTGACCTCTTCAATCACTAACACTCAAGAGTAGGAGTTCCTTATTCCTCATTCAGCTTATTTTTTACATTATATTTGTATATGGATATCCCAATTTGTCAACCAGTTTACTGCTCTTTAGGAAGAGGTACTCAAGTAAGTTCCTACCACCCATATAAGAACAAAGAGAAGTCATGTGTAAAATATCTAGCAATCTCAATTTTATTTTAATCTGCAAGCCAATTAAAAAAAATGAATAAAAAACAGGACTGGTCAATAGCTACAACTATGGATTTTATATCACCTCATTTTCTTTCCCTTGCCCACCTTCTGGTACAGGTGCTAATGAACAGTAGAAAGTTAGAAAAAGGCAGCAGTGAAGAGAAGGCAAAGGGCCTGGGTTAAGCAGTTCCTAAACAACTGAGAATGGACTTAGCTGTTTAGAATTAGTGGTAAGGGACTCAAGAGCTGGGAAGCAAGCACGCAGTATTGTTTATGTCACCTTTCTGCTTCCAGGCACCTCTCAGCTTTCACAGGGCAAATGGAAGCATAGCATTAAAATACAAAACCAAGAGCACAAAAGTTACACGTAACAAAATCAGTACACAGATAATCCACAATGACATTTCTACATCGCCCAAATGTCAGCAGTTACAGACTGGGTGAGTACATTATGCTACAAGTAAAAGACAAGACAAATGATATCTGATGCTTTTTCACAAGCAGCTAGATTTTTTTTTAACAGATGAAGAAAATACAATCTTTCTTAATCAAACCTAAAAAGGACATAAAATTGTATGCTCAAAAACAGTATCCTTGAATTCATATAGAAAGCTATTAGCATTACCATATCAGATGAGATCTCTTGTGATTTTCTAAAAGAATTTCACAGAAAGCTTGTTTATTATGAACCAAACAAAAATAATCTCACGTACCATTTTTTTTAACTTTAGAAAAATTAAAATGTCAAATTTAAAAAGCAATAAAACCTTCTTGACTTTAGGCACTTGTCTTTATATTCTGCTATATGCTAAGGCAAAGAAAATGGCTTAATTCCGTATAGTTGAACAACAAAAAAAAAATTCAAGGAAAGTTGGTTAACATATTAACAACTGCAGCTGCCAGGCAATCTATAAATCCCTACTAATCCAATATAATGTGTCCACTAGAAGTTTCTGAACACAGTTAACATGAACGCACTTAATATAACTTTCCTATATTCCCTCTTGCTTTTAAATAGCAGTATTACCATGTTTGTGAAAGTTTTAAGATACAAAAATGACATCATCTGCAGAGGAAATAAATAAACTGTGCCTCAACCAGTTGTGATAGATGCATCTTTCAGAATGTTTTAAGAAAAAAAAAAGGTAGATGCATTTCTTAGGTACTATTCAAGAGGACAAAAACAAAGAAAGAAACACAACTGTGTGCACACTGCCATCTGCCCACTTGAACATCTCTCCTATCTTTTGATGAAAACTTGCCTAGGTAAAACACAATAATGACGACATTCCTACACCCTGTAAGATATTCACTTGGGAAAAATCAAACAGTAAAACCTGACCAGCAACACCAAGTAAGAAAGGGCAGATTTTAACTCCTGTACCTCCACGGCCCTCTTTTCTCCTGTTCTTGGCTTTGCATGAGCAGCAGTGTTGGTTCCTGTACCACCTCAGACCTGCAGGCAGATAGTGAGGAAAAGGGGGAAGAAGGGTAGGGAGGATGGGAGATGGATGGGGGGAAAAAAAGACAACCAGCCTACACAATTCACAGTTACTTTTCAAACTCAGCTTGTTTCCCTTAACCGCCCTAGCCCTTCCAGCTGATCTCAGACTTACTGATACACACCTACCTTTCAGTTCCTCACCAGAAGCCCCAGATTCTGAAATCAAAGAGGATTAGAGACACTATGCAGCACAACATGATGAACTCACGGCCCTTTCTCAGGGCACAACCGGCCCTACCTCTTTCCATTACCTCTCATCGAGCTCTTCTAGCCTGCGTTTCACCGTGTGGGCATTGTTCTCCTTGGTGATTTTCTGCAGGAGGTAGAAAGTCTGCTGGAACATCCGCAGCAAATACTCCTCAAATTCCACAGGCACACAGTTCTTGGACATGAGTTCATTGATGCAGGACATAGCCAGAACCCCAAGCCGGCCACGTTCCTGACCCAACACACAGTTCTGGCTGCTGCCATTAACTGATGCCATCTTTCTGGCCCGGATATCACAGCCAAAGCGTGCAAAGTGGAAGATGGTGGTAAGGAGGGATGGGGTGATGCTGGCAGACAGAGGAATCCAACTGAAGAGATGAGCCAGGCACTCCAAGGCCAGGGAGCAGATATACTCACTCTCCACATCAAGGATGGGAATTGGTTGATTCAACAGTTTGGCTGAACTAGGACTCTGCAACAGGTTACTTAGTAAATCACCTAAAAATCAAAAAGGCTTTTAAGATATCCACCATCAAATCTTTATAAACCACTCTAAGTAAATCTCTTTGCCCCCAAAAAGAAGCTTAATTACCTATTAATTTAAATCAAAAGATAAAATCAATATGCTCAATGTTAAACATTAATTCTTTAAAAATTTAACACTGTATATAAACTAAGATAACTGATTCTTTTCTTGAAAACACAAATTGGGTAATCTTCAGCATTTCCTCTTAAATTTAGTGAGATTTCTAGAAAGTAGTTTCTCAGGAGACCAATACAAGGAAGATAAGGGAAGGACAATTCTCTTCCTGCAAAACCCCTTGTCCACCCAAGTTTTTCTTTTCTTTCTGCTTTCCCTCAAAAGCATGAGCTTGATGTTGAAAAAATGATACATGACCATTAAGTAAATAAACAGATCCCTAACACCACATATAGATTTGAGTTTCAAATAAACTGAAGACCTAAACCAAAGATAAAGCATTTGAGAATTTGAGCTCTACGTAAGGGAAAGACGTCTTAAAATTACCAAACCACAAAACTTAACAGAAAATACTGATGAGTTTAAAAATTAAGAGTTTCTAATCAATGAAGGAAACTTATCAGGCAGATAGCAGTCTGTGAGAAAGACAGTTGTAATTTCTAATGCCAGGAAGAACTAAAATCTAAAATAAACCGAGAAAAACCCTGCATAGAACACCTACACCTCCAAAATAAAGACAGACAGTGGGTATAAAAGAGACAATTTTAAGAAGAAACTCAAAAGGGGAACCAGAATTTAAAGAGATTTTGAATTCATTAGTAATCAGGAACATACAAGTTAAAATAAGACTGACAGGGCAATATATAAGATTCCACAAGGGTTCCAGGCACTAGAGTATCTTGCCAGAAACGTACAACCTCCAGATGGGTCCCTGGTCCAGGTTAAGTCCTGAAACCTAGCCCAGACTTTTCAGAACATCAGATAGTTTCATCTCCCTACCCCATATTAGTGACAGACCCCTCTAATATGAAAAATTTAGAATTGCAATAGCCCAAACAACCTTAAAGAGAGGGATGGAAAGATCAAAGTAGATGGTGGAGTTATACATAGAAGATAGGACTTAACTGAATATGAATGCTGAATCATTACACTGATAACTCTTTTAGTTCCCAGTATCTGAGCAGCTAGAAGTAAAAACCTAAACTTGTGAAATTGTAACCCATGTCAAAGTCTGAAATATGTTCTACAACCAATGGTGGTGCTTTGAAATTTATAGCTTTTTTGTATATATATTATTTTTCACTAAAAAAAGAAGAAAAAAATCGACTGTGATATAAAAAAAAAAAATTTAAGCCCTCTAGCCTCCCATATCCTGGAGCAGCTAGAAGGGAAAATATGAAAGGATCGTATGACAAACTCTGGGATCTGTCCTATAACCACTTGTTGAAAGTGCTTTGGAAACTATTGCCTTTTTATTTCTTTGCTTTGTATATATGTTATACTATATACAATTTAAAAAGTTTAAAAAAAATAAGATTGAGAAAATAAGAAGGTTGGATAAAGCCAAGTGCTGAGAGTGAGGGATAGATAGAAGAATGTTCATGCACAGCTGGCAAAAGGAACAGCCATTCCAAAGAGGAAACTGGTACGTTAGAGTCCTGATAAATGTTGATATATTCTATCATCTGACAATCCCTCTCCTAGGTCTGCTTCCCAAAGCAACCCCCACACAGGACCATGAGGGGACAGGTGTGAAAATGAAATCACAGCAGGGTTTGTTCTAGTGGGGAGTTGAAGGCAACATGGGCTCCTCACAGAAGAACAAAACAGACAAAATGCTACGAACATCACATTAGGCAGCTGGCATAAGCAATGACTAAACACACAGGCATCAGCTTAGCGAGACCTCAAAAAGACAGTTTTCGATACAAAACAAAACAGAACAGTATTAACACAAAATTCCCATTAAAATACATGCACACAAAACAGTAATGTTTTAGAAGAACATATGACCAAAAAAAGGATACACCTTAAATACATTAAATTGGCTGTTCATTGAAGGGAAGTGAAATAGAAGAAGGGGGATGAAGGGGAATACATTTTAAAAAAAGAGAGAGCGAGAGTGAGAGAGACCTCAAATAAACCAGTCGGAGTATAATTAACTATCTGCACTAGTAGTTAAAAAACAAAAACCAACAGTCCAAGCAATACTATAAAGGAGCAGGTCTCAAAAGTTTGGTCTGCAGACTCCATAGGGTTGCCAAGCCTTTTTTTTTGGCATGGGCAGGCAACGGGACTCGAGCCCAGGTCTCTGGCACGGCAGGCGAGAATTCTGCCACTAAGCCATGGTGGCACTGCCCTTGCCAACAAGACCTTTTTAAGGGATCCACACGTTCAAAACTATTTTCAAGAGAATATTAAGATGTTACCATTAACCAAGATGGTTGTATAAGACACTCCAGAGCGCCATTCCGCCACAGAATCTTTGAACATTAGCAAAAACTGGCAGAGGCACCTTCCTCAAAACTCCAGAAAACAACTGAAGGGTTGCAGTAACTGGGTGAGCCCAAACCAAGAAAACACAACTTGAAAAATGACAGCTCAAGATATTTTAAAAGCAAGCTCCCTTTCTATTTTTGCATTTTCAAAGTAATATCTGATCATGATACAGTCAAGCTATTTTTTTTTAAAAACGAATAAACTTAATGAAATTTTTTTTTTTAAATGGCAGGAGAAGCTCCTGGTGTCTTTGCTAGCCCCTCTATCCTCCCCCCAGCAGTGTGGAGCAAGCCTGCATTCCCACTATGAGTCCCTGGCCCTTTTACAGAGGGAGCAGAGTAACCCCTATGTGCATAGTAAGGTGCTGGTAATGTCAGTGCCAATCAGCCTCAAAGACTGAGCCAGGAAATTCATCTCTGACTTGCCCTCACAAAACTTGCCCTGCAGGCAGAAACAGCCTACAGATAGCTAAAGCAAGACAAAGGATTACCGGCTTTCAGTCATACACTACAGTGCAAAGGAGGGGAAGAAAGTCTATTTCATAGGAGTTGAGACGACATTTGAATTCCTGTAAACTTGAAACTGCCTAAGGCCACCAGCAAGCACAAGCACAGGACAAGACAGAGGCTCAGAAAAGACTTTTGCCTCAGGCTGGTCTTGATATGGGGATTAAACCCTGAAGGAGAGCACCAGCCAAATGCAGAACCAATTTGCAAAGACTGTGAAGGTGTTTTTTTATTGCTTTCTTTATTTTTGTTAGCTCCATGCACTCAAGGAACTCTGTCATTTGAATACAAATTTAAGGAACAAACAGCTCAGGGACTAATTCCCAGAGTTAATACTTTAAAATATACAGTGTGCCACAAAATTCACAAGACAGACAAAGAAACAGGAAATGATGGCCAATCCAAAGGAACAAGAAAAAAATCCAGAAATCATCAACAAATAAAACCAGACTTCAGATATGCCAGACAAAGACCCTTAAAAAATGATATGCTCAGTCTTAGCTAAATCATATGGGAAGGGTGCTTTCTTGTAGTAAGCTCTGCAAAATATAAAGGGGTAGATCACTCTCCAGGATCACAGAGCTCAGGTACAGTTTAACATTGTCAGAATGCAGGGAAATCTCTCCACACATTCAATCAGAGGCTAAAGAGGTACAAAGAGCATAAGGCAAAAGAGAATGAAAGAAGTAGACAATCTTGAAGGTATGAAAGTAGAATGGGTTTGTGAAACAGGATCTGACAACCAGACTCTTAGCGACAACGAGCAAACGAATTGTGAATATTTTGTTGACAACCTTTTTGAGGAGGCAAAAAAGGTTGGTGCCAAATGCTTGTCATCCACTGAAAAAAAGAAGCAGGTAGATGTTTGTATAGAATTATGGAAAAATGGATTTACAATCAATGGTGATTTCAGAAGTTATTCTGATGGTGCAAGTCAACAGTTTCTGAACTCCATCAAAAGGGGGAATTACCTTTAGAATTACAGGGAATTTTTGATAAAGAAGAGTGGACATTAAAGTTGAAGATATGAAAAATGACGTATGTATGTCAATGAAGCCTGTATTCCATAAGGATACGGTCACAGGCTAGTAAGTGCCGCACCAAAAGTTATTTCTAAAGCAAAGAGTACTGAAGTTGAGAATAAAAATAGTACATCTGTTGTCCTATTAAACAACTTGGAACCTATCACTAATATACAGATCTGGTTAGCCAATGGGAAAAGGATCATCCAGAAATTTAACATTTCTCACAGAAGGCACTCCCCTTGGCCGACTGCAGGTAATCCACAGATGAAATTCGCATGCTGATGATTTAAGTCCACAGCAGAACAACTGGGTACCATCACCCGGCCAAGCAGACACCTGAACCCAGCTACACTGAGGTAAGCCACACCAAAGACTTCATTGAAAAATACCAGGGATCTCAAAGAAGTCCTCCCTTTCCTCTGGACACAGCTCTTCCTTTCCTTGGATTGCCAGATGAAACTCTCACACTGGAAGAAACAGATTTACAGAACGCTATAATCATTGAGACTCCACAAAACAGCTGAACCTTTTGGAGGACTTTCATAGCACTGATTTTTGACAGACTAAGTGGAAAACTTGCAGAGAAATGATGGTTGTAAATGGTCATGCACACTGAGATGGGGGGTAAAAAGTCAGATTCTCTGGACTTTGATTCAAGTACTATAACTCTCTCCTGAAGAGAAAATTTCTTAAATAAGTACAAGTTAGCACAGTAAAATGTGACCGGAAACTGGTTCCAATGTAGTTTTTCCAAAAGGCTGCTGGGAGAAAAATATACTTATTTTTAAAACCAATTAATCAATATAAGATATATTATAATAACTGTATCAATTAGAATCTGAATATGATATATATTACCAGACACATTCACAGTATCATTCCCAATTCAAAGCAGTATTTACTACCTTCCCAAACAGCAATGATTTATTAAAAGGTTAACTGTTTCAGATTTAAAACATAGTACTAAATTAAAAAAATTATACATTGCAAGTTAAAATTATCAGTGTAATTCTTTTGTAACAGAGATACAGTCAAAGGGCTAGATAATACTCTTTTCACCCCAGCTATGCCTGAACCTCAAAGAATTCTCAACTCCATTCTCTAATGGCAGAAAATACTCAAATATTAATTTAGGCAACAGTATCTAAGATGTACTTTCATTTATGAACAAAATTTTGTAGTTTAGTATAATTCCGTATTATTCTGCCTTCTCACATTTCTACATTTTTTAAAAACACAATTTTAAAAAATTATTTTCTCCCCAGGAATTTTTCTATTTTATTTCCTTTTGAAAATTATGGCTTTGTTTTTAGCTTGCTTTTGCTGTTAGCCATTCATATGCCACCATTTAGATGCTAATGTGTGTGCTGTCACATTACTAATTAATGACTTTTTAAAACTATCACATAAAGTATGGTTTTCTATTTCATACATCAGAATAAATCTGAGTGTACATTAAAGGATGACTTATTGCATTCTGATGTCACCAAGGAAAACATGCTTTGCTTTCTTAGACTTTAACTTAAACCAGTTAGACTTTGATATTTTACTGTCAGATTAAATTTCCTTCCTTGAAAATTATAAGCATAAGCAGCTTTTTTGCAGATGGCCTGTTGAATCAGATATGAGGTGGACAAGAACTAAGTGGCCCTGCCCTGCGAACTGCACTGTGCATGGGTGCTGGGTGTATCCACCAAAGTAGCAGTTCTCAAATTTTTCACCTCAAGACCCTCTGTTTATGTGGTTATATCCATCTGTATTATCTTAGCGATTAAAACAAAATGGAAAGTTTTTTCCATTCAAAATAATAATATATGTTAATATAAACACCATTTTAATGGAAAAAATGATGATTTTCCAAAATATAAGAAGATTTATGGAGAAAAGTGTCATTGCCTTCCATTTTTGGAAATAGCCTTCATGGCTGGCATAAAGAAGACAGACTGAATTCTCATATTTACTTCTATTCAATATGCTGTCATCATACATCTTTACTCTATAAAACACCACTGCATACTCATGAGAGAGTGAAGAAAATAAATAGCATCTTAATCTGATAATGAAACTAGTTCTGACCTTACAGACCCTCCCCCTCCCCCGCAAGGGTCTCAGGGACCTCCAGAGGTGCTCAGACCACATTTTTGAGAACCAGTGTTAAGAAACACTGGTTCACAAATCTTGGTGTAAGAATCACCTGGAAAACTTTTTTTTAAATGTCTGTTCCTATCATCTACTATGCACATTCTGATCTAGAGTGGGTCCCAGAGCTCAGTGTTTTAAATTTCAAGTGATTTTTTTTTTTTTTTAACATGGGCAGGCACCGGGAATCGAACCCAGGTCCTCTGGCTTGGCAGGCGAGCATTCTTGCCTGCTGAGCCACCGTGGCCTGCCCTCAAGTGATTTTTAATATGTGGTCAAAGAACCATTCTTGGGGAAATCCTGTGCCAAGCTTTCACCTTAACAAAATAAAACCTGTATTCTTCATCATGAGCAGTGAAGACTCTCCACTGAAATGGGTCTGCTAGACCTCTAAGTTTTGATCCTCACTCCCATAATTTTCTCTTAGAAAGACAGTTTCCCTTTAACTGTGAACTAATCATGCCATAGCCCTGTGCTTTATCTCCTACAGCACAGCTGAGACAAGGCTCAAACATTTAAGTGAGGTTTTTATGACAGGTTCAGAAATAACAAAAGGGAAATATACACATAACTGAATGACCTGGCTTAAAAGTATACTTTTTTATTTGCAGTCCATTTTAAGAATGCTTCCTTTTCTAGCTCTTTCACATGGCAAAAGTTCATCTTTTTATTGGGAAGGGAGGGAGGACAAAGGAGAGTCCTTTCTTTTGGTCCCTCAGAAATAAACAGGTCCATGATAAAAAAAATCAGTATGTATTGTCAGTAATATTTACAGCAGTCTTAGAGCCCACTCTATAGTAAAATAAAAATAATTGTGTTCTTTGCAAAAAGATGAGGGGAGGATAAAATCAATGAACTTACCCTTCAGATATAGAAAATAACATGAGATGATTGTTATGGGCAGGAATCTCTAAGAAAATGTTTCATAAAGGCCTGTCATGAAGCATTTTATGATTTTCCTTTGCATAATTGTAATATGTGACTCCATATATTTCTATATAGGGACCTCTCATTGGGAATGGTTTCTATGTACATATAGGAAAAAAAGCTTCCTTTGAATTTTCCAGTTCATAATTATTTAATCAGAGATAACATTTTGAAGTTTACTGGTGTTTAGGGACCCCAAGGAGAGGGCCTTATAAAAAGCTGTCATCAGCAATAATCTCCAGTTTTGTAACTAAAAACTTTTATTAATGTGAATAATATTCTCAAAGTTTCCTACAATGAGAATCACCCTTTAAAGCTTTTTGTCTGAAAGTTAAAAAGTTGTAAGTCTAGTGAAAAAAAAAATATATATATATATGTTAATTAAATGTTTGTAATACTCAAAACAGGTTGACTTTTGAAAAGAAACAGAATTTACCCAGAGAGGGAAAACTTGAAGATAAGTGAGCATCTTTCGTGTGGATAACATTTTGAACTAATCAGTTGTTTCAAAATTATCATCACTTAATTTCCTAAAAGTTGTTGGTAGGGATAACAGACAGAAATGCAATTCCAATTTTAGAGATTCTAATTTATCTATTAAATTACTATACATAAGCAGTTATGAAAGTAATCTTATTTATTCTATATATTTATTTAGTATGCTTTTCATTCGTTTCAGTATGTTGAAAATAAGATATGTTGGCATCTGTTTCAGTGCCTTAAAATATTTTGAAAGCAATCTTACTAAGAAAATTCTTAAGGATGAAATACTATTCATTAAAAGGACTTGTGAAATAATTTATTTGTTTGTTATAAAATGGTTACATATAGATGTATTTGTCATTTTTATTTGGCAAAATCATTCATTTTGAAGATCAACTGACATTTATTAGGTGCCTTCTGTGCGCCAGGTACTTTAACCAATGTTACTTTCATTGAATACTCAGAAATGTACAAATTTACTTTTTTTAATACTATGTCAGTTGTTGTGTTTATTTTTTAAACCATCCTTGGTGTCTAGAACTGAATTAGCACAAAGACTCCTTAGAAAGGTTTACTCCTTTGTTCTCTTAAGTACACACCATTTAATTAAAAAATTATCCATCACACACACACAAGATATGCTCAAGGAGATAAAAGAAAATACAGAGAAAGAACTAAAGGATATAAGAAAAACAATAAAGGAACACTATGAGAATCTCAAAACAGAGATAGAAATGTTAAAAAGGAACCAAACAGAAATACTAGAGTTCACAATAACCGAAATAAAAAGCTCCCTAGAGGGAGCTAGCAGAAGAATCGTGAGCTTAAAAACAAGACAACTGAAATGATTCAGCCTGAGAAGCAGAAAGAAAAAAGAATTTTAAAAAATGAACAGAATACATGAGAACTATTGGACACTATCAAGCATACCAATATACACAAAATGGAAGTCCAAGAAGTAGAAAAAGAGAGAGAGGGCAGGAGGAATATTCAAAGCAATAATGGCAGAAAACTGCTCAAATTTAACAAAAGACATGATTACACATTTTCAAGAATCCCAATGAACCCCAAACAGGATACACTTGAAAGACCATGCCCAGATATATAGTAGTCAAACTGACCTGCCAAGGACAAGGAGAGAGTTCTGACAGCTCCAAGAGAAAAACAACATATTATGGATAAGGGAGTCCCATTAAGATTAAGTTATGATTTTTCACCACTTCCCCATATGGAGAAGGCCTGATATTCTCCCAAGCAGTGAGGACAACAAAATCAATAGGCCGAATCCTCAATCTTGGGTTTTTTTTTTCATATGAAACATATCCCCGAAAGGATAGACTAAGCCCACTTAAAATTAGGCCTAAGAGTCACCCCCAGAGAGCTTCTTCTGTTGCTCAGATGTGGCCTCTCAGCCAACACGACAAGCAAACTCACTGTCCTCCCCCTCTCTACGTGGGACATGACTCCCAGGGTATAAACCTTCCTGGCAACGTGGGTCAGAAATCCTAGAAAGAGCTGGGACCCACAGCATCAAGGGATTGAGAAAACGTTCTTAACTGAAAGGGGGAAGACAGAAATGAGACAAAATAAAGAGTCAGTGGCTGAGAGATTTCAAATAGAGTTGAGAGGTTATCCTGAAGGTTGTTCTTATACATCATAAAGCTAACCCCTTGCTAGTTTAAGGTGTATTAGAGAGGCTAGAGGGAAGTGCCTGAAACAGTAGAGCTGTGTTCCAGTAGCCATGTTTCTTTAAGATGATTGTATAATGATATAGCTTTTGCAAGTGGCTGTGTGATTACGAAAACCTTGTCCTGATGCTCCTTTTATCTACAGTATGGATAGAGGAGTAAAAAATATGGATTAAAACGAAATAAATAATAGGGGAACAAATGTTAAAATAAATTGAGTAGAGGGAAATTCTAGTGGTCAATGAGAGGGAGGGGTATGGTATGTGTCATGGTCAGGTCCAAGTGTCAACTGTTTGTCTGGTTAGGCAAGTGCTGGCCTGTCTTTTTCTATGAGGACATTTCATAGAATTAAATCATGATCATGGCAGTTGCATGCACAGCTGATGCCATTTGTAATCAGCCAAGGGGCGTGTCTTCTGCAATGAGTGATGCTTAATCTAATCACTGGAAGTCTTTAAGGAAGATTCAGAAGAGACAGGCTCCCTTCCTGCTTCGGCCAGCAAGCCTCTCCTCTGGAGTTCATCCAGTCCCTCCATTGGAATTACAGGCTTCACAGCCTGCCCTGCAGATTTTGGACTCTGCGTTCCCACAGTTACATGAGACACTTTTACAGATTTTATATTTGCAAGTGTTTCCTGTTGATTCTGCTTCTCTAGAGAACCCTAATACAAGGAGCTTCTCTCATGGTTCCCCAAAGGGCCCAGCAAATGCATTCTTTGGACCATAGCCTGTAGCCCTGAGGAAGCATAGTATTTTCAGGTCTTCTATACCACTACCTTTGTCTGGGGTGGTTTGGAACAGTGGCTTCTCTTAGAGCAGGGCTTCAGAGATCTGAAGTTGCTAACTAAAGCTGTGGCCAGCAATAAAAACCTGTGAGCTGTTACCAGGTCATGCCACCCCTAATCTTGGGCATCTTTAGCACTGCATATATGGAATTAATTTACTGGTCTTTACCCTGATTTATCAGCCACTTCCTCTCCCTCTTCCCTGGATGTTGTGCAGTGATCTACTGGATTCCAGAGTTTTGAAACAGTTCTTTCAGATAGTTTCTGCCTGTTTAATAGTTGTTCTAGTGGAGAGACTTAATCCTGGAGTTAACTACTCTGCCATCTTCCCACAATCCACATACCCAATCTTTTTAGCAAAGGGTTGTCCAGTCATACTTTGGTCCTGTCTCCAGAGAACAGTATCTGGATAAGTTTAAAAGTTTCTAATTTGTCAAGTGCTGATTTGTTTTTTGCTTGGCAAGGAGAAACCAACTCTACCTTCCACACTTTGCCTGGAAATCTCCTCAGCTAAATATCCAAGTTCACTGCTTGTAAATTTTGTCCCCCATCTGACATCAGAACATAATTCTGCCATGTTGTCTCACACTTTGTAATAAGGATTGCCTTTCCTTCAGTATCCAATAATACATTTATCATTTCCTTCTAAGCTTTCACTAGACGTATCTTTAACATTCATATTTCTAACAACATTCTCCTCATATATATATATAATTAAATTTCTATTTTATTTTTGTATGCTATATGGAAGGGTCACATTTCATTATTTTTCCATGTGAATATCTCATTATTGCAGCACCATTTATGGAATTTCTTTGTTTGTTTATTTTGTTTTGGCACACAGGAATTGAATCCAGGTCTTCCACATGGTAGGCAAGAATTCTACCATGGGACTACCCTTGCATCCCTTAAATTTCCTTTTTAAAAGCCATTCCATTTCTGGTATATTGCATCCAGCAGCTTAACAAATGAATACAGTATGTATGAGTTTTTTTTTTTCTTTTTATTTCTTTTTCTGGAGTGATGTAAATGTTCTGAGAAATGATCATGGTGATGAATATACAACTATGTGATGATATTATGAGCTACTGATTGCACACCAAGTATGGAATGTCCATATATTAAGAATGTTCACATTGCATATTGATTGATTTTATGAATAAAAGCTTTTTGAAAAATAAGAATCGATGATTTCTCACCATTTCTGATGATGAAAGAAGGCAGTGAGACAAAATACTTAAAATACTAAAATAAAACAATTGCCAACCAAGAATTCTACATCCGACAATACCATAGTGAAGGTAAATATGATTGAAAGGGGATGTATAGTGCCATGTATCCCATGGATTACATCTACGATTATAAGTAACTTCTCACATGAACTATTTCAAAGACTTGATATTGGACAGAGAGTCAATAAATAGTACAGGGGTATAGGGGGGAAACCAAAATTATATGCTATGGCCAATAGTTAACAGAAGACACCAAAAGTACCACAGCACTGAGGGGCAAGCAACTGATGGGGAGGGACAAATGATAAAAGGTAATTTTGATTTGATATTTTGTATAGGCTGTGTTTGTGAGTCCTTTTGTCTCTGTGGACCAATGAAAATTGTACAATCAGCAGCGCTCTCAATTTTAGAGAATCAACCAAGGATACTATAAAACATGGTTTGTTTATTTTGGACATTATCCATGATGCCCAATAGATGGAGGGAGCTGAAGGGTACAATGACTGAGAAGTAGAATAGCGAACTGTGATATATTTATATGATGGAATATGTACAGCTACAAAAAGGAAGGATGTCGAGAGGCAGGTAACAAACTGATTAAACCTTGGGGACAACGTATTGTGCAAAATAAGCCAGAAACAAAAGAATATGCTGAGGTTTCTTTTAGAAAATACTTGTAAGAAAACTGAAGCCTAGATTGTAAACCCTTATAGCAGCCACACTTAGTCTGAAGTTGTAAGTATATTTCTTGATTCTGAGACACTGAGCTATATGTGTATCAGCTGGAATTTCCCTGGAACTTTGAGTAACTCTGTGACACCTAAGATCCAGAAATGGAGTTCTTCAGGCTGAAAGTGAACGTAGCTATATACAATAACAGTTAAAGTAATCAAAAAGAAATCAGGCCTCAACTAGAGAAAAACTGAAGTCAATCTGGCTGGGCCTAAGAAAAATCAGAACACAGGGTGAAAAATGATAGTGTATGTATTCTAGACCTGAATTCACCTACTGTTAGAGATCAAAGGCAGGGAGGTTTATTATGTCTAAAACCTAAATTTTCTGTAATACACAATCTAAATCAACCGTGTGGACAGTTCATTTAAACAATCCAAACTCCTACAATCCAGAAAGGGAATAAGCCCTTGGAATTCTGTATAGTTTAATATAATACCTGAAAACATCTCAGACTATGATTGGCCAATAATTAAAAGTATTGGTAGAGTCCCTTGAGGGTCCAAGTAAAAAAAAATAATAATATGTAACTATCTAAGTTTTCCACCTGGGAAACCCCAGGTACCCTTCTCAACCATTGGGGACTCCCAAGAAAATAGGCCAAGCCCTTGACTGTGAGGCTTGCCCTTATGAAACTTATTTTTGTAGTGGAGAAGCTAAGACTACCTATAACGAGGCCTAAGAGTTGCTTCCAGGAAACCTCTTTTGTTGCTCAGATATGGCTTCTCTCTCTCTAAGCCCGACTCTGAAAGGAAAATCATTATCCTCCCCCTATACACAACATGACATTCAGGGTGACTGTCTCCCTGACAACATGGACGTGACTCCCAGGGATGACTCTGGCCCTGCCACCCTGAGATGGACAATGCCTTCCTAACCAAAAGAGGGAAAGAAGTGTAATAAAATCAGGCATCGGTAACTGAGAGAGATCAAAAAGAATCAAGAGGCTATTCTGGAGGCTACTCCCTTGCAAGCTTCACTTAGACAATACTAATTGTCATGGTTTGTTAAACCCCAACCAACATCACTCCTGTTAACTCTTAAGAATACCTAGGGCTCAACTGAAACTCTATAAAAGTTTCATGCTATAAAAGTTCTATAAAAGTTTGCTTTCCTGGAACCTATACTTTCCAGAGGGTTCCTAGGTCAGATTAATCCTAAAACCCAGAGGAACCAGCCTCTCCAAGATTATCAACTGATTAACATACCCCCTATCCTTTAGTGTTGAGAACCCTTCTCAACATGAAAGAGTCAGAACAGGCACCGCCTAAAGATCCTTATAGATTCAGAGGAGGAGGAGGTATAACAGAGAAAATCAGATTTAACAAACTAGTATGACTGCTGAATCACTATATTGATATTTCCTCTAGCCTCAAGTGTTTTGGAGCAGCCAGAAGGAAAAATCTGAAATAGTGAAATGATTAACCCATGACAAACTCTGAAATCTGTTCTGTAACTACTAGTTGAAGAAGACTTTGAAAATTATTGCTTATTCTTTCTTTTCTTTGTATATATGTTATATTTCCCAATTGTGCCAATTTGAAAGTATCAAAAACCCAGAAAAGTCATTTTTAATCCTGATTCAATTTTGTGGGAACAACCATTTCTTTTAATCCCTATTCAGCACTGTAGGCTGGAATCTTTTGATTACATTATCTCCATGGAGATGTGGCCCACCCAATTGTGGGTGTTAACTTTTGATTAGATGGAGATGTGACCCCACCCATTCCATGTGGGTCTTAAGTAGTTTACTGGAATCCTTTAAAAGAAGAAACACTGTGGAGAAACCTCGAACCAGACAGAGCCTGCAGAAACAAAAGAATCTTCAGAACCAACAGAGAGAGATGAAAATGCTTGGATAACAGTTGCTTCAGAGAACAGAGAGAGAGACACGGAGGTTTGGAGACACCTGGAGAGGAGCAGAGGTCATCATGTGATGCTAAACAAGCCAGAACCTGGAGAGAGCCAAGGGAAGTCAAGAGATGAAAGCCAGCCTCAGGGAACCAAAGTGAGGAACCCCCATAGGGATAGAGACTAAAAGCATCACAGCCTAGGAACAAGGGACCAGCAGATGCCAGCCACATGACTATCCAGCTGACAGAGGTGTTCCTGACCCATTGGCCTTTCTTGAGTGAAGGAAACCTCTTATTGGTGCCTTAATTTGGACACTTTCACTTCCTTAAAACTGTAAACTTATAACTTATTTAATTCCCCTTTTTAAAAGCCATTCCATTTCTGGTATATTGCATTCCGGCAGCCTGAAAACTAATACACTAATTAAAAACATTTTAAAAAGAAAAGTAATGATAAATCTATGGTTCTTGGGACACATAACGTATAAAAATGTAATGTATAACACATACACCAAAAAAAGGTAGGGGGATGGAAGGGTATAGGCATAGTGTATGAATGCTATTGAAATTAATTAAGTTGGTATCAAATCAAACATACTGTAATAGATATAGGGTGTTAAATTTAGGCCCCATGGTATCCACAAAGAAATATTCTGAAAAATATATTCAGAAAGAAACAAAATGGTTCAAGAAAAAAAAAAGTCAAGTAAATATGAAAGTAGGCATTAACAGAAGAAATAAAAAACAAAAAATATAAGACTTGCAAAGACCAAATAGCAAAATGGTAAAAGAAAGTTCTGCATTATCAGTAGTCAAATTAAACATAAATGGATTAAAGTTTCCAGTCAAAAGGCAAAGGGAGAAATAGACTGTCTTACATAACAGTAGGAGACTTTAATACACCACTTTCAATAATGGTTAGAACGTCTAGACAGAAGATCAACAAGGAAATGGAAGACTTGAATGAAACTATACACCAATTAGACCTAACAGACCTATACAGAACAGTTCATGCAAGAACAGCAGAACACACATTCTTCTCTAATGCACAAGGATCATTCTCTAGGATAGACTATACTTTAGGTCACAAAATAAGTCTCAATAAATTCAAAAACACTGAAATCATGCACATGTATCTTCTTCTACCATAATGTAATGAAGCTAGAATTCAATAACAAAGGGAGAACTGAAAAATTCACAAATATGTGAAAATTAAACAAGGTCCTCTTAAACAATGTGTCTGTTCCAAATTAGTTAAGCTGGCTTTTAAACTTGGGGGTGGACGTAAACTCCCACAATGGGATTCTGATGCCATAACGCATGGCAGAAAATAGCTGTTGCTCAGAGAAAGAGGGGTGCTATGAGGCGTCAATGGAAAGCTCAATCGGCTCCCCAAAAGGTGGGAAGCATGCAAAAAGAGCAAGAAAGACCCATGGGCTTGTGACTTTACTGAGGTCTAGGGAAGAAGTTGGTGGATTTCCCATTCAGGTCAAAGGAATGGTTAGTTTAAAGCCAACGCACATGAAAAGGGAAAGGGACTGTAGGTCAGGGGTACTGCAGATAGTGATTATTTGGGACCGGCTATGGGTTTTTAGCTGAGGTCTGTGAGTGTGGGTGGTAGCTACAGATGCAGGTCTGGAGAGGTTTATGTCCCAGGGCTGCACAAGGCCCAAAGTCACTGTTGGGGCAAGTGGCTTAGCCAAAGTAAGATGGATGCCAATGCACCACACACACAAAATTGGTAGTTGTAATAGGGTCAAAGAAGAAATCACAAGGAAAGTTAGGAAATATCTTGTGGCTAATGAAAATGAAAATACTAGATCTTTATGGGATGTTGCAAAGGCAACATTGAGAGGGAAATTCATAGCTCAGACAAAGGACATGAAGATTAGAGCAGAGATAATAAACAATTGTATGTAGGAACAAACTTTTAACAAGGGATGTAAAGGACCTGTACATAGAAAACTACATAATAACAACAACCAAAAAAAAAAAAAAAAAAAAAAAAAAAAAAAAAAAAAAAAAAAAAAAAACAAAAAAAAAAAAAAAAAAAAAAAAAAAAAAAAAAAAAAACCTAAAAGAAAAGGAAACTAAATAACATCGCTAAAAGAAATCAAAGAAGACCTAATAGATGAAAAGACATTTCTTGCTGCTGGATGGAAGGTTAAATGTAGTTAAGATGTCAATTCTACCCAAATTGATCTACAGATTCAAAGCAATACCAATCAAAATTCCAACAACCTACTTTGAACTCCTGGAAAAGCTAGATATCATTTGGAAGGGAAAGAGACCTCGAATAGCTAAAAATATGCTAAAAGAAAGAACAAAGCAGGAGGATTAACTTCTGATTTCAAAATTTATTATAAAGCCACAGTGGTCAAAACAGCATGGTACCAGCACAAAGATAGAAGTATTGACCAATGGAATCAAATCAAGAGTGCAGAAATCTATACTCAATTCATCCTTGACAAGGCCCCCAAATCCACTGAACTGAGACACAATTGTTTTTTCAGTAAACAGGCATCAGAGAACTGGATATCAAAAGCCGAAAGAATAAAAGAGGATCCTCACCTTACACCCTGTATAAAAATTAACTCAAAGTGGATCAAAGACCTAAATCTAAGAATCACTACCATAAAACTCCCAGAAGAAAATATAGGGAAACATCTTCAAGACCTAGTAATAGGAGGTAGTCTCCTAACTTTATACCCAAAGCACAAGCAAAGAAAGATAAAACAGACAAATGGGAATTCTTCAAAATCAAATGCTTTTGTGCCTCAAAAGACTTTGTTAAAGCTGAAGAGGCAACCAACTCAATGGGAGAAAATATCTGGAAATCACATATAGGATAAAGGTTTGATATCCTGCACATGTAAAAAAAATCATACAACTCAACAACAAAAGAACAAAGCAATTATAAAACGGGCTAAAGATATGAAGAGACACTTCTGAAGAGCAAATACAGAAGGCTAAAAAGTACATGAAGAGATTCTTACTTTCATTAGCTATAAGGGAAATACAGATCAAGACTACAATGAAATGCCATCTCACACCTGTAAGAATGGCTGCTATTGAACAAATAGGAAACTATAAACGTAGGAGAAGATGTGGAGAAATTGGGACACTTAGGCATTGCTGGTGGAATAGATAATGGTACAGTCACTATGGAAGACAGTCTGGCAGTTCTTTAGAAAACTAAATATTGAGTCGTCCTATGACCCAGCAATACTACTACTCAGTATATACCCAGAAGAGCTGAAAGCAGTGACAACAATAGACATTTGCACACCAATATTCATAGCAGCATTATTCAGAATCACCAAGAGATGGAAACAATCCAAGTGCCCATCAACAGACAAGTAGATAAACAAAATGTGGTATATATATATGATGGAATATTATGCAGTAGTAACGTAAAATGATGTCCTGAAGCACATAACAAGATGGATGAACACGAAGGACATAATGCTGAATAAAATAAGCCAGACACAAAAGGATAGTGCATGACTTCACTTTTATGACTTTAGTAAAGGTAAACCCAGAGGCTCAAAATATATAGGAGATCTATATATAGGAAGCTATATATATATATATGTATATGTATATGTATGTGTATATATATATATATATATATATATGGAATATACATGGAAGCTAGAGATGGGTGAAAGGCTAGTTAATTATGGTGAACTTAGATGTAAGGGAATGGACAGAAGTGAAGGCAGTTCATTAGTGGGTCTATATGTAATATTACCATATTGAAGGTGAGCATGATTGAAAGGGGTTATATAGAGCCATGTATCCCACCAATTAACACTACAAATATAAGTTCTTGCATGAACCACTTCAAAGGTTATGAATCTTGTACACAGAGTGCATAATATTGGTGTATAGGGGGAAAACTACTATTGCAGGCTATGGGCTATGTTTAACAGGAAGACATCAACAGTACCACAGCAATACCAGGGGTAAATAATGGGGTGGGGGGGGTGACAAGGGTTAAAGGGAGATTTGGATTTCTATTTGGTGAGGATGTGTTTATTGGTTTTTTTTTCTTGGTAGCAATGAAAAATTATCTAAAATTTAAAGTGCTGATGGACTGTTGACTTTGGACATTATATATGATGTCCAATGGATGGAGGTGGCTGAGGGATAGACTGACTGAGAAGCAGAACGGTCAGCTGTGGTGTATACATATCACTGAATGTTGTGCTGCTACAGAAAGGACTGAAGTTGTGAAGCATGCAAACATTGCGAATGAACCTGTGGGACATTATGTGATGCAAAATAAGCCAGAAACAAAAGAGCAAATATTGTATGGTCTCATTTAGAAAACAAAAGAAAATTGGGGCATAAGATTGTAAGCTCTTACAGCAGTCACATTTAGCCAAGAGCTGTAATTGCAATTATCTGATTTTGAGAGGCTGTGCTATATATGTAAAACCTGGCATTTCCCTGCAACTATGGGTACCTGTGTGACATCTAAAATTCAGAGTAGGAGTTCTGCAGTTCTGAAGGTCAGCATTGACACATACAACTGTTAAAGAAATTGAAAAAGAGATCAGGCTTCAATTAGAGATAAGAACAAACCGATTGGGGTGGTACTAAGGTAAATCAGAATACAGGGTATAGGAAGACGTATTTTAGAATTTCACCTAATCTAAAAAAGGAAGAGACCAAAGGAAGAGAGGCTTATTTTGACCAGAACGTAAGTTTTCTGTAGCACATAATCTAACTCAACCAGTCTGGAAACATTATTTAAAAAAACAGAAACAGAGGGAGCCCAGAATGGGAATGAGGGCTTATAATTCAGTACAGTTTAATGTAATGTCCGGATATATTCCAGAGTATGTTGAGGAGATAATCAAAAAGTCCTTTGACGAATGGGGGAGAAAAAATGAACTATTAATCTTTACCACCGGGGAAACCCTGATATTGTCTCAAAGATTAGAACACCGAAGTCAACAGGACAAGCTTTTCATCTGGAAACTTGCTCTTGTGCAGCTTATTTATGTAGTGGAGAAGTTAAGCCTACCTATAGTTACACCTAAGAGTTACTTCTAGAGAACCTCTGTTTTTGCACAGATGTGGCCTCTCTTTCTAAGCCCAACTCTGCAAGTGAAATCATTACCCTCCCCTCTACGTGGGACATGACATCCAGGAGTGAAAGTATCCCTGACAATGTGGGATATTAACTCCCAGAGCTGAGCCTGGGATGCACAGTGAGATTGACAATGCCTTCCTTACCAAAGAGAAGAAAAAAATTGCACCAAATAAGGTGTCAGTGGCTGAGAGAGTTCAAATACAGTTGAGAGGCTACTTTGGAGAATATTCTTATGCAATCTTCAGCTAGACATTGCTACTTATCATAGTTTACCAAACCCCAACCAAAACCATCACTGCCAACCCTTGGGCTTTATCTGAGATTCTACAAAGGTTCATGCACTATGATTAGTTTTCAGAAACCTACAGCCTCCAGATGAGTTCCTAGATCAAATCATTCCTAAAACCCAGAGGGGCCAGCCTCTCCAGAACATCAACTAGTTCTATCCCCCTATTTCATATTATAGACAGCCCTTTTCAACATGAAAAAATTAGAATAAGCATAGGCCAAATACCCTTAAAGACTGGGAAAAGACCAAAGGAAAAAGGTGAAGTTATACAGAGAAGGAGGGGTTTAACAAATGAGTATGATTGCTGAATCACTGTACTGATATTTCTTTTAATCTCCATTTCTTAGAGCATCTAGAAGTAAAATCCTAAAATTGTGGAACTGTAACCCATACTAAACTCTGAAATCTGTTCTACAACCAACTGTTTCAGTGTGCTTTGAAATTTATTGCTTTTGTATATATTATTTTTCACATGCACACAAAAGTTAAGATACCAATTCCACCAAAAACAATTTACAGATTCAACACTATCCCAATCAAAAGGCCAATAACCTTCTTTGCAGAAATTGAAAAGCCAATCATCAAATATATCTGGAAGGGTAGGGGCCCGAAAAACCCAAAATCATCTTTAAAAAGAAAAATAAAGTTGGAGGACTCCCACTTTCCAGTTTTAAAACTTATTACAGATTCACAGTTTTAAAACTTATACAAAACAACATGGTACTTGTACTGGTACAGCAGATAAACACAGATCAATGGAATAGAACCAAGAGTTCAGAAATAAACTCTCATATCCATGGCCAACTGATTTTTGACAAAGGTGCCAAGTCCACCTTATCTGGGAAAAAAACAGTAGCTTCAACAAATGTTCTAGGAAAACTGGATGCAAAAGAAGGAAGGGGGACCTCTACCTCACACCATATACAGAAATGAACTCAAAATGGATCAAAGAGGACTTCCGAGCCAAGATGGCGGCTTAACAATGTGCACGTTTTAGTTCGTCCTCCAGAACAACTACTAAATAACCAGAAACAGTACAGAACAGCTCCTGGGGCCACGTTAGTGACCGGACACACAGCACACCCCAATCTGAACTGGCTGCGAGCCCCCCCAGTACCGTGAGTTCCCAAAGCCACGGTGGCCGGCACCCCTCCCCCACAGGCTGCTTCCCAGAGGGGAAAGGAAAGACACTTTACCAGCAGCAGGGGCTGAGCCCAACCAAACACCAATTGTGAAATTAATTAACAAATTCTGACCACTAAAAATAGGTCCCCAGCTCAGGTGAACCTAGTCAAAGCGGAGGTTGCTCATTTTTGTCCCAGCACCAAGGGGGCAGGGCTGACGGAAAAAGGAAAAAAAAGAAGGAAACAGAGGTTTTTGTGGCTGTGTTTCTACAAAGGCTTGACTGCCTTTGGATACAGCGGAAGGGCTTCTCAGGCTGCAACTGCCCCAGGCATAGAAAGAAAAAAACTCGTCTGAAGGCTTGTCTGAAGCCTGTACCTTCCCCAGGAGAGGGGTGAAGCGCAACTCAGGTGAAATCCCTCTCTCAAGGAATTCAGACATCAGGGCTAGGTAATTTGAAGCCATTAAAGGTAGCCTACAACGTCTCCTCTGTCTCCACCACGCCTCCAACCCAAGTTAAAGCTACCGCATCATCTTATGTTGGTGGGACCGGTAGTCAGACAAGCGCCACACACAGGGTAGGATAAGAAAAACAGAGTCCAGAGACTTCACAGGAAAATCTTTCAACCTGCTGGGTCTCACCCTCGGGGAAAACCGACGAAGGTGACTCTTTCCTCCTGATAGGAGGCCAGTTTGGTCTAGGAAAATCTGGCTGGGGTCTATAATACCTAAGCAGACCCTCCTAAGTGTGGGGAGAAAAAGGCACCATACAAGCAGGGCAAGAAATAAGAAAACAAGAACTGAAAAATTCTCTGTTAAATAAAACTTAAGCTAGAGGTCCAGTTAAAGCTGAATTGAATGTCAAAGAACAGACAGACAACAAATTCATCCAACAAGAAAACTCTAGGTAAAAGAAGTACAAGCAATCTCCAGAATAAACTAATTAAGGTAATTAAATGCCTAGACGCCAGCAAAAAAATAACAAATCACACTAGGAAAATTGAAGAATGGCCCAAAGGAACAAACCAACAATTCAAGTAAAATACAGGAGCTGAAGCATTTAATTCAGAATATATGAACAGACATGGAAAACCTCATCAAAAACCAAATCAATGAATTGAGGGAGGATATAAAGAAGGCAAGGAATGAACAAAAAGAAGAAATCGAAAGTCTGAAAAAACAAATCGCAGAACTGATGGGAATGAAAGGCACGGTACAAGAGATAAAAAAAAAAAAACAATGGAAACCTACAATGGTAGATTTCGAGAGACAGAACATTGGATTTCTGAACTGGAGGATGGAACATCTGAAATCCGGCAAGAAAAAGAAAATATAGGGAAAAAAATTGAAAAATATGAGCAGGGACTCAGGGAACTGAAAGACAATATGAAGCGCATGAATATGCGTGTTGTGGGTGTCCCAGATTGAGAAGAGAAGGGAAAAGGAGGAGAAAAACTAATGAGGAAATTATCACTGAAAATTTCCCAACTCTTATGAAAGACTTAAAATTACAGATCCAAGAAGTGCAGCGTACCCCAAAGAGAACAGATCCAAATAGACATACTCCAAGACACTTACTAATCAGAATATCAGAGGTCAAAGAGAAAGAGACAATCTTGAAAGCAGCAACAGAAAGGCAATCCATCACATACAAGGGAAGCCGGGTAAGACTATGCGTAGATTTCTCAGCAGAAACCATGGAGGCGAGAAGACAGTGGGATGATATATTTAAATTACTGAAAGAGAAAAACTGCCAACCAAGAATTCTATATCCAGCAAAACTGTCCTTCAAAAATGAGGGAGAAATTAAAACATTTTCAGACAAAATATCACTGAGAGAATTTGTGACCAAGAGACCAGCTCTGCAAGAAATACTAAAGGGAGCACTAGAGACAGATATGAAGGCAGACAAGAGAGGTGTGGAGAAGAGTGTAGAAAGGAAGACTATGAGTAAAGGTAAAAAGAAGGAAAATTAGATATGACATATAAAATCCAGAAGGCAAAATAGTAGAAGAAAGTACTACCCGTGCAGTAATAACACTAAATGTTAATGGATTAAACTCCCCAATCAAAAGACATAGACTGGCAGAGTGGATTAAAAAACAGAACCCATCTATATGCTGTCTCTACTCAAAGGACATGAGGGCAAGGACACAAACAGACATCTGCACACCAATGTTTATAGCAGCATTATTTACAATTACCAAGAGATGGAAACAGCCAAAATGTCCATCAACGGACGGGTGGCTAAACAAACTGTGGCATATACATACGATGCAGCTGTAAGACAGAATAAAGTTATGAAGTATGTAACAACATGGATGGACTTTAAGGACATTATGCTGAGTGAGATTAGCTAGAAATAAAAGGACAAATACTGTATGGTCTCACTGATATGAAGTGACATTAGTGAATAAACTTGAAGAATTTCATTGGTAACAGAGACCATCAGGAGGTAGAAATAGGGTAAGATACTGGGTAATTGGAGCTGAAGGGATATAGGTTTGCAACAGGACTAAATGTAAAAAATTCAGAAATGGACAGCACAATACTACCTAACTGTAATACAACTATGTTAAAACACTGAATGAAGCTGAATGTGAGAATGATAAAAGGAGGAGGGCTGGGGGCACAAATGAAATCAGAAAGAAAGATAGACGATAAAGACTGAGATGGTA
>PVIY010016058.1:0-52557 GCA_004026745.1 Myrmecophaga tridactyla
TGAATAAACTTGGAGAATTTCGTTGGTAACAGAGACCATCAAGAGATAGAAATAGGGCAAGATATTGGGTAATTGGAGCTGAAGGGATACAGATTGTGCAACAGGACTGAATGTAAAAACTCAGAAATGGACAGCACAATATTACCTAACTGTAATACAATAATGTTAAAACACTGAATGAAGCTGAATGTGAGAATGATAGAGGGAGGAGGGCTGGGGGCATAAATGAAATCAGAAAGAAAGATAGATGACAAAGATTGAGTTGGTATAATCTAGGATTGCCTAAAGTTTATAATGACAGTGACTAAATGTACAAATTTAAAAAATGTTTTTCAATGAGGAAGAACAAAGGAATGTCATTACTGCAGGGTCCTGTAAATAGATGGTAATTAATATTTTAAAATTTCAACTTATGTGTGAGACTAAAGCAAAAAACGTTTATTTAGTACAAAATTTATATTTTGACTAGTGCATTTCCTAATATAACTGATGTAGATAGCTTGGTTGAACAACATAAGTACATGGAACCTTGGGTAAAACATGAGATTTTGTTGGTTTGTAGAGTGATGCCCCAATGAATCCCAGAGTGATTTGATCAGTGAGCGGAAAAGTATTTGCAAAGTCCCCTTTGGGGAATGGCAAGAACGGGGGAAAATTCAACTTCCCCAAGTTGAATTCTTGATATTATCACAAGTAGTGTGGACAACCAAAGCTATAGGCTGAGCCCCCAGTCTTGGGGTTTGTTCATATGAAACTTAACCCCACAAAAGATAGGTCAAGTCTACTTAAAATTAGGCCTAAGAGTCACCCCCAAGAGAACCTCTTTTGTTGCTCAGATGTGGCCTCTCTCTCCAGCCCACACAACAAGCCTCACCACCCTCCCCCTGTCTACATGGGACATGACTCCCAGGGGTGTGGACCTTCCTGGCAACGTGGGACAGAGGTCCTAGAATGAGCTGGGACTCAGCATCAAGGGATTGAGAAAAACCCTAGAATGAGCTGAGACCCAGCATCAAGGGATTGAGAAAACCTTCTTGACCAAAAGGGGGAAGAGGGAAATGAGACAAAGGGTAAATGGCTGAGAGATTCCAACCAGAGTGGAGAGGTTATCCTGGAGGTTATTCTTACGCATTAAGTAGATATCACCTTGTTATCTAAGATGTAATGGAGAGGCTGGAGGGAACTGCCTGAAAATGTGGAGCTGTGTTCCAGTAGCCATGTTTCTTGATGATGATTGTATAATGGTGTAGCTTTCACAGTGTGACTGTGTGATTGTGAAAACCTTGTGTCTTATGCTCCTTTTATCTACCTTGTCAACAGATGAGTAGAACATATGGAATAAAAATAAATAATAGGGGAAGCAAATGTTAAATTTAGTTTGAAATGCTAGTGATCAATGAAAGGGAGGAGTAAGGGGTATGGTGTGTATGGTTTTTTTTTCTGTTTTCGTTTTATTTTTTCTGTTGTCTTTTTGTTTCTTTTTCTGAATTGATGCAAATGTTCTAAGAAATGATCAGGATGATGATTCTGCAGCTATGTGATGATACCATGAATTATTGATTATATATGTAGAATGGAATGATCACATATTGAGAATGTTTGTGTTTCTTTCTGTAATTTTTTTTAATAAAAAAATTTTTAAAAAAAATAGAATTTGATCCCATGACCCCTACTCTTTTCAACCTTCAGAAGATAGAAGCACTGCCTATTGGATCTTCAACCATTTCACTTTGACTGATTTGTTTTGGGTTAATGCCACACATTGAAAACTCTCAAAAAAAAATAGCTCTTAATCCATCTACTGGTGAATGCATTATGATTGACAACCTAGGAGTGATTTGGCCTAATATATGGGCTTAGACTAGAGTTTCTCAATCTTAGCACTATTGATATTTGGGGCTGGATAATTCTTTGTTGGAGGGGCAGGGGGCTGCGCTACACATTGGATGTTTAGCCCCTTGGTATCTTCCCACTAGAGGCTGGGAGCACCCCACTTCCAGTCATGACAGTCAAAAATGTCTCCAGACATTGCCACATGTCTAGAGGGGGTGGGGATGGGGGTGGGGTGAGGGCAAAATCTCCCCCAGTTGAGAACCGCTGACCTGGAATAAACCCATAGTCTTTCTAGTCCAACTCTACCTTGCAGCCTGTCTGAGCTTTCTCTCCCCTACACAAATCATGAAGGTCCTACTTACCCACATCTGGGGTGTCTTGTTATTTCTTAGCATGTCCTCCAAGTCTTTGCAACTCTTTACACCATTTTCCTTGACTAAGACCTGGAGCTCCAGCGGCATGGAGATCATGAACTGCTCCATCACCAGCTTATCCAGGATCTGTTCCTTGGTGTGAATGTCCGGCCTCAGCCACAGATGGCAGAGCTCAGCAAGTCTTCTGAGGCAACTGATGGGGTCCAACTCCTCCGAACAGGCAAATTCCCTAAAGCTTATGTGCCAAGACTCAGAGTTGGAGTCTTGCTTTTCAAGATCAGCTTCTTGGGATGGTACAAATTGTGGGGGCTCTGACCCAGGGCTGTTGCCAGATTTTCCCTGAGACAATGTAGCCATATTGAGTGGAGAACTTAAAGGGTTACTCAGCAATGTCTTCTAGAAGCCAGTATCTAATTGAGACCTCTCTAAAGGGGTCTGCTTTGGTTTATCCTTAGAAATGGGTCCAGAGTTTGTTCAGAAGTCTGTAAATTAAAAAAAAAAAAAGGGTGGGTCACAGTGGCTCAGCAGGCAAGAATGCTCACCTGCCATGCCAGAGGACCCAGGTTCGATTCCCAGTGCCTGCCCATGTAAAAAAAAGATGGATGAGTTTGCTGCTCCTCCTCCCTCCCACCCTCAAATCGCTCGGTCCATACAGGCTACCACTGCCCAGTGTATTAAATTCAGTACAGTGGAAATTAATCCATACTATTATCCTTCTAACATCCACTTTTTAATATACTACTGGTTTAATGTCTGAATGCCCCCTGCAGACACTGCGATCTGAATGTGCAGAAGTAGGATCAGTTTTCCCATCTGTACATTGGGGTAATATTGTTTTTTATAACAAACCAAATCTGATCATATCTATGAAGCTCCTAAAACCTGTTTTAAGAATAATATTAGGGTGATACGATGATGGCTCTGTGGCAGAATTCTTACCTGCCATGCCAGATACACAGGTTTGATTTCCGATGCCTGCCCATGCAAAAGAAAAAAAGAATAATAATAATTCTTATGCCTTTGCATCAAATTAAGCTACAAGGCAAAGCAATGTCAGTCATAATTATGCAGAAAAATATTTACAGCCTGAGAACACCACATGGTGTGGTAACACTGGAAAACATTAACCTAAAATTTTCCTCAAAGAACATTTCTTTGTTCATCCTAGGATATTTATTTGCTCCAGGGAAGGGAGAGCAGGGAAGACTCTTAAAAGAATTAAACTTCTGAATGGATAGCTTTAATCTCATCCCAGAAAATGGAATTAAGATACAATGCTCCTTTAAATTTTCAGGAAGCAGGACCATAAGACAAAAAGGTTTTAGGAAGTCCGAACTAAGATTTTAAAAGCAAGAGCCTATGAAACGCTCCAAACATCAGTTTTACTTCAAGTATAGCAGATAGAAGAATGCAACCCCGCTTTCCTTTAGCCGTGAGAAGGCGGACGAACCTGAAAGTCTGGAGAGAAGAATTGGGAAGAAGGGTCTCCACGGGAGGTCAGGGTGGTTGCCAACCCTAGAAGAGGTGGGGGGCTCCAGAGCTTCCTGTGTCTAAAAGGTGACAAAACACATGCAAAAGCATAGAGATTTGTGAAAAACTAGCCTTGAATTCTGGGAATTCAAATGGTTCATGTTATTGCAAATCTGGGAAAAGATAGGGATTAGATAAATTATTTTTAGTCAGTTTGAGTTCCTTTCACATTAAAGTAAACAATGGAACTACAAGAAAAAAATAAAAGCAGGCACACATTTTAGTGTTTGATTCCGGGGAGATTTTAACACAGTGAGGGCTGCAGGGCCCCAAGACAGTAGGTTTGTGACCCTTCATTAAAGGTTTGATTTTACCCAGTGGGCGTAACAAGCCCGTGTTGCTTTTTGAGAAATGGTGTGACCCATTTTGTACTTTCAAAAGATCTTTAGGGACACCAAATACCATGCAGGGTAATACAACAGGAACACCTTTGCCCAAAATTCCTAACGGTCAAAATGTTCATAGCTCAGATCACTTGGGAAGCTTGTTTTATTTCTATGCTCTAGCTCTAATTAGCTGGAACGTCTTTAGCAAATCACTTAGCTCTTCTGAGCCTCAGCACCCTTCTCCATAAAGCGGGGCCAACAAAACCTACTTCTTAAATTCTTTGAGGATAAATTAGGAGGATGCTGATAACGTGCCTGGCACATTGGTGTGTGAGCTTTAGTGATTTTTGTTTAAAGCAGTGGTTCTCAACCAGGCATGATGGTGTCCCGTCCCCCCCACCCCCACCCCACCCCGGGAATATTGAGGTATGTCTGGAGATAATCTCAGTCAACCCAAATGGGGGAAGTGCTACCAGTAGGCGGCCCCCAAAACCAAGAACTATGCAGCCGAGGTTGAGAAACCCAGCTTGAAAGTATAAACCGCACCATGAGTCTGTCAACATTATTTCCATTTTACAGATGAGATCCTTGGGAGTCAAGGGAGTCATTGCTTTCACAAAGCCTTAAACATAATACACGGTGAATATACACCCACATCTTTCTGAATCCAACCCCCATCACCCTAACTTCTAAACCCCTTTAGATACCTCCGTGCAGAACTTACCTCCTTCTTGTCTTCTTGCTTTCAGTCAATGTTCCTATGCCTGAGGTCTGCTCTCAAGCCTGCCCTGAGCAGAAATGTGCCTATTTATATAGCGTCCTGCTACCTCATCGCCTCAATGATTGGTTTAAACGACTCATTTGAGATGATCAGTGTTGATTAAATTTCCCACTGGAAATCAATCAAGAGAAAATGTATTAAATAAGCCTAGTTTGGAAACAATATTGGTTTTCCTGGTCTAACAAATTATTTATCATAGTTCTGAAGTGTCTGAAGGAGTCAGGGAATAGATTTTCGACTTTTAACCGGTTTATGTCACCTACCCTTTTATGAAAACAATGGGACCCAGAGAAAAGCACATAGCTAACCCTCTGCAGTCCACAGCGGGGGTTCTACAGGAGCCCTGAGCTTCCTCCGTGGACTCTAGCCCCGCATCAGATGGATTAGGCCCTGAACGGCTTTATAAGTTCTGAAAAGAACTTATTTGGATGTCCCATTTAATAATGGGCCTTATTTGGATGTTCCACTTAACCAGAGGAGACACCACATGGGGTCCTGGGTGGGAAAGAAAACCAAACAGATCAATATTTCCAGGCATTTATTTGCTATCAAGGTGTTTAAAGAAAGCATTTTATCTGGGTACGGATCCAGTCATATAATGAAAATAATGCTGGGATTAAGCAAACGAGTGCCTTCCGAATTTAAACATTAGGCCCAGAGTGTGTGAATGGCTTATGTTAAGACGAGAGGGAAGCTCAGAGCTTCTTAGGTTTATGTAAATTAGGCATTTTTAGCTTAGTTGAGAATTTAGAGGTGATCTAAGATCAAAGTAACAAGAAAGAGATGAATTTCAAGAGGGAAGGATGCTTGGGGGCAGACTCCATAATAATGGGTCTGAACTTTATCACTGAATCAGTACTGAATTTTAAATTAAAGGGTGG
Organism: Myrmecophaga tridactyla; assembly: GCA_004026745.1. Taxonomy (NCBI): domain Eukaryota; kingdom Metazoa; phylum Chordata; class Mammalia; order Pilosa; family Myrmecophagidae; genus Myrmecophaga; species Myrmecophaga tridactyla. The sequence continues at coordinate 5,726 of PVIY010016058.1, forward strand.
GCAGGATTAGATCATAATTTTAGAAGCTCAGCATGTTAATCAAATCACACCCAAATCCACTCAAATAGTGTTTGTTTTAAAGGGTGGGCAGGATTAGATCATAATTTTAGAAGCTCAGCATGTTAATCAAATCACACCCAAATCCACTCAAATAGTGTTTGTTTTAAACACAGAGTAAACTTTTTTGTTTAACATTTAAGATGGATTTAGAGAGCTTAGATTGATTTTTAGATTGATTCTGGTTTTTATTAATTGATTCTAGTTTAAATTAATGCTTTCATATTAGTTACCTAGGGAATCTTAAGCAAGCCTCTTACCCTATAAACCTCAAACTCCTTGTGAGTAGAAAGGGGGCATTATTACGTATCTTTTGTGCTGTTTTGAAGATTAAGTAAGACTATATATACAGTAAAGTGCCTTACACAGGTTGTTTTTCAAAAAGTTGTGATACCTATTTTTTGATGCCTTCCAGTGATTATAATTGAGGTTCGAACAAAGTGTCAGCGTTTAATGGCAAAGTCCAGAATTAACTGGAATCTGAAACCCACCATCCACCCATCCAGCCCCCAACCATCCTTCCCTCTTGAAATTCATCTCTTCCTTGTTATTTTGATCTTAGATCACCTCTAAATTCTCAACGAAACTAGAAATCCTAATTTACATAAGCCTAAGGAGCTCTGAGCTTCCCTCGTCTCAACATAAGCCATTCACACACTCTGGGCCTAATGTTTAAATTCGGAAGGCACTCATTTGCTTGATCCTAGCGTTATTTTAATTATATGACTGGATCCCTACCCAGATAAAACGCTTTCTTTAAACACCTTGATAGTAAATATATGCCTGGAAATATTGATCTGTTTGATTTTCTTTCTCACCCAGGACCCCCTGTGGTGTCTCTTCTGGTTAAATGGGACATCCAAGTAAGGCCTGTTATTTAGTAAATAGCACTGTACTATTTTCAACTTCAATGATCAAAACCAAAAAATGTTTGGTTTTGATGATTTTGCTCAGGTTGTGTGAAATGTAATCACTGGGAAGCTGGTTGAAAGGGGACTCGGGAACTCTGCACTATATTTACAACTTCTAGGTAGTGAGATTAGCATAATTTCAAAATTAAAAGTTTGAAAGAAAATCAGATGGGGTTTCCAATTTTTCCTGAAAAGCAGGTTTGTTTTAGAAGAATGAGACCCACAATAAAACAATGAATGGCTTTATTTTTTGTGTGGTATTTGCAAGAATGGCTTTTTGAGATTCAAAAGGGAGGGCTTAAGGAAAGAAGTCACGCCTTGCCAAAACTGAGCCTGCTGCGTGGAAATCTCATTTGGATTTGAGCCCACAGAAAAGAAGACCTCTTACGGTCCCGTGGTGTTAGGATAGACCCATTTCCAGCACCCAGGAAAGAGGACACACCCAAGGGCAGCAGACCTGGAGATAATTTGATGCAGCAGCCAGCCATGGGCTTGGCATGCAGGTACATCCTGCCTTACAGCCTGACATCTGAAGCTTAAAGATAATATTGTAGTACCAGATCCCTTCACCTATGGTGCACAAACATCTTGCCAGAAAGTGAAGGCTAACACTAATGCTAGTACACTGGGCATGAGTAAATTTTCAATGTGAAGATGACCTGCTAAAATTATCTTGGTTAAAAGAGTAATTTTGAGAGCTGTTTGTTGCTGCAAGAACTTCGTCCATATGCATCCTTTGAACTTCCAGCAGGAGTTAACAGCCTGTGCCTAAAACATCCGTGTATCATCCAGGTTCTTAAGCATCTCAGCTTCTGTGCTCCCTGGATAACTGAAAACTCATGTATACACATGAGAGGACTAAATCTTGATACTCAAGAAAGATGGGTCCTGGTGAAACCCATCTTTTCTCATCTAACTTTAAAGAACCTCCCATCAGTTCCACAGTGACCCTCTTCTCTTGGCCAATTTCTCTGCCTCATTCATGGAAGAATTTGGACCCTAGCTCACAGACCTCCTCTGAGTTCCCAGACTCTGAAATTTTCCTTGTCATTTCAATATCCAGGTACATGGCCTTCCGTCAGCCTGGCTGCTGAGATCTGTTTCTTCCATGCCCTAATTAACATTTAGACGGCTCTTTCTCCCTTACCCACCCTCAGTGCGATGCTCTGAAACTTTTCATTTCTGGGACTTGTATAACCATCAAAATCCAGGAGCCCAACACCCCACATGGACCTCCTCCCCTACTCACTACCTTGCTTCCATCAACAATTTTCCCAGATTCTTCTGTCCCCTTGAGTCCCAAGTCCACAAAGCCTAGCGCTTTGCAAACCATCCACCTCCTTCCATGTGAACAAAGCCTCAGCAAAGTGGGGATGTCGCAAAGTCACGCGGCAAGAGGATGGATGGGAAAATGTCCCCACCCTTCCCTACTCAAAGAGAAGATAACGAAGAAGATGACTTTCTCTGCAAGAATAGAAAATAAAACCTTCCAAAGAATGCATAGCCACCATCCTCTCATGTGGGTTTGGAACTTCTTGATCTTTCTACTTAGACAATCTCTGCACATCCGAAACTACCCCATTTCCCCACACACACCATCTCCTCCTCAGTCTTCCCCACCCATTAAGGCAGCTCCACGGTCCCCGATGTTCAGGCAGAAAGATTACTTTGGGTGGCGTCCTTGACTTTTCTCCCCTCCCCCCACATGCCACATTCAATCTGTTCATATTTTTTTAATATATCCAGAATAAATTTCAACATATGTATAAGCTCATGAAACCAACATCATAATCAAGAGAGTAAGCATTTCTACCACCCACAAAAGGTTCTTCATACCTCTTTGACATCCCGCTGTCTCCCAGTTCCATCCCCAGGTCACTGGGTATGACTTTTGTTTCTAGACAAAGGCCATGATTCTTTGCTCAATGTGCTCAAATGACCAATTCCTGAGACACCAGGGTTTCACAGAGAAGTTTAGGATTAGGCACAGAAGGCTAGATGGTCTGTTGGCCCAAAATGTCTCCCTGAGCTGCAGTAATTCTGATAGTTTTATAGAATTAAAAGATAGGCAGGCTCTCTCTCCAGCCAACACAACAAGCAAACTTACCACCCTCCCCCCACTCCCCCTCTCTATGTAGGACATGACTCCCAGGGGTGTGGACCTTCCTAGCAACGTGGGACAGAAATCCTAGAATGACCTGAGACTCAGCATCAAGAGATTGAGAAAACCTTCTCGACCAAAACAGGGAAGAACGAAATGAGAGAAAATAAAGTGTCAATGGTTGTTAGATTCCAGAGTCGAGAGGTTATCCTGGAGGTTATTCTCACGCATTAAATAGATATCACCTTCTTAGTCAAGATATAATAGAGAGGCTGGAGGGACCTGCCTGAAAATGTAGAGCTGTGTTCCAGTAACCATGTTTCCTGAAGATGATTGTATAATGATATAGCTTTCACAATGTGACTGTGTGATTGTGAAAGCCTTGTGTTTGATGCTCCTTTATCTATCTTATTGACAGATGAGTAAAACATATGGCATAAAAATAAATAATAGGGGGAATAAATGTTAAAATAAATTTAGTAGACTGAAATGCTAGTGATCAATGAAAGGGAGGGGTAAGGGGTATGGTATATATGAATTTTTTTCTGTTTTCTTTTTATTTCTTTTCCTGAATTGATGCAAATGTTCTAAGAAATGATCATGATGATGAATATGCAACTATGTGATGATATTGTGAATTATATATGTAGAATGGAATGATCATAAGTTAAGAATGTTTGCAATTGTTTGTCGCTATATTTTAAAAAAAATTTAATTAATTAAAGAAGATGGGCAGGTTGTAGGATAATGAGCACAGTGGCCCCAACTGATGTAATTAGAGGGGATCTGATTAATGATCATGTGCAGATTGAATACATGCTTGGTCACAGAACGTGTGTAAGAAAACGGTGGCCTTCGCATGATGATGGGTGTGATTTTTAGTATTATAATGAAGTATAGGTGACCTGTAGGTTAAAGTCTAAACTACTGCACATGTCAAGCGGGCCCATTTTGGTTAAATCCAGTTGGATTTGGGGTGGGTTAGTTCTGGGCTGAACCAAGGCCCTTCAGTAATAATTAGGGGCTGTCTTTAATGATCACAAGACTCTAAAGTTGAAAAACTGCAGAAAAAAGTACAAATGAAGATAAGTTTTTAGCAATCACAGGGGCAGAAGATAAGGGCTATACAATCATTATCAGAGATCAAGGCAGCTGGATTACAATTTCAGGTTTTCAGGAATTTCCCTCTGTCAAGTCCAATGTGCCAGACAGCAAAGAGGGACATCTATATAATGATTCAGTAATCGAAACCATGCCTTAAATCCTAACTTCTTGGTTACACTTTCTGTCACTATAGTTTAGTTTGTAGTTTCTAGAATTTAATATCAATGGACTTTTACAGTTTGTGGTCGTTTTCACACTGAAAGTCCCATGTCCCGGAAACACTTCATTCCCAGGCAAACTGGGTCAGTTGTCATCCTGTAGTGTAAACTGCCTCACCCGTCACCACCAGGCACCACCTAAAATTACAGCTGGGGCAGGTTCCTGGGCTGGGCTTACTGTTGGATCCTCACTCCTTGTGAACTTTCAGATAATGAAAATGAACCCCAGCAAGGTGCAATGCTTTATCCCAAATCACCCAGCGCAAAATAGGGTCGCTGTATTCTTTTCTTCAGGTGGTAAATATTCCTTGCATTCCTACATACTCGTCTTGTTCTTCCTGGATTCCCTCACTGACGACCTGAGACGATGGGTATCCCATATCCCTTCTTACGTTTAATAACTCACAGACAAGAGACGATGTGGTGTCGGATTTTAGGGCACTTACCTCCCTGCTGGGGAAGAGAGCAATGGAAGGCAGACTGGCCCACACAGAAAGGAATGTGGGGTGTGTGTGGGGGGGGGGTGCTAGTTATTGGTCAAGGAATTGAAGGCAAATTTATTTAATGTCCAGGCTTTTCAATGTCCCGCAGTAAGTAGGGATCGGGTTCAAATAGCTCACATATAGCTATTGAGAGAGCTCTGCATAACAAAAAAGCAATGAATCAGCCTTAGGGGCCACCTCTTCTTTAATCCATTGTCAACTAACCCTTGAAACAATTTTCATGCAAATTGAGTCTGTCACTCTCAATGAAGTTGAAAACTTTCATTACACTGAGAAAGTTCCCCAATACTTAACACTCCACCAGCTTGAAATACTCCAGCCCCGCCTGCCTCACGCCTCACTCCAAGCTTTGGCTTTATTTCATTCAGAGCCTCCAAACTCAAACCTTTCCTGATCTAAGTCTTTTGCATATTCTGTTCCATTTGCTTGGAAGCTGGTCCGCCCCTCTCCTCTGAAGCTCCGTGCCCACGATCTGTTGAACGTGAGCATTTGTGTAAAATCTATCACACAGCACCCCTTTGGAAATACTTCCCTGGCAGCCTCCGATGTTGACTTAATCACGAAAAGTGATCTCAAGATACCTACCTGTCTCCATGGGACACTGGACTCGGCCACGGCAGGGACTGGATTTGCGTTATGTATCAGAGTCCCAGCACCCGATTCTGCACCATAATTATTATTTTGGAAGTTTTCCCCAAACAGATGAGTGATTTCTCCGAGAGTCATACAACAACCTTACTTTCATTCTTTTTGCAGAAAAGCCCTTTTTGACTCTCATACTCGGTCAACACTTATATACAAAGCAACTGTCTCAAAATTCTATTTTCTTATTTATTATTATTTTTTCTATATGGCACTTGCCTGATTCAATATTCACATTAAAACGACCCCATTTCTCCAGGCCAATCAGACCCATCACTCTTGGTCACGCATATGGTCTCCAGTGCCTGCTGTCTCTTGGCTGTTCCTCTTGGACGTGCTCCGGGTGGTTGATGAGTTTCCGGCACAGGGTGGCCCTAAGAACCTTCCGGCCACGTCCCCTACAACAGCCCAGAGTTGTGCAGCCATGGTCAGGACCCACTGCCTGACATTAATTCATGTCTTCATGTGTTCTCCTGTCACGATGCCATCCCTCATGCTTTTCTGGTGAATTTTGGGTAGAGAGAGGCAGATTTAGAACTTATCAGATGTCACAGTTCAATTTAATTCATCCAGTGCAGTCAGATCTCCCCAAATCTGGGTTCTGCCATCAGGTTAATTTCCAACTTCTCACTTTTCCAGGTCTTCAGAGAAGGGTGGGTGTGGGGCTCAGGATTTAGCCCATACCCTCCCACTCCTGTCTGAAGGACAGATCCCAAGGCAACGCCCACCAGAAAAGGCTCCCTTTCTGCAGACCCCCCACACCCCGCCCATCACGGGGCTTCTCACTCGCAGCGTTTTTCCACCTTAACTCCTGGGGCTGAGCATTCTTTGTAGAAGCTCTTGTGCATCGCAGGATGTTTAGGGATGTCCCAGGACTCAGTCAGTAGCACCCTCCCCGCACCCAACCATGAAGTCCAGACATCTCCAGACATTGCCCCATGTCCTACGGGAGCAGAAGGGCCCCAGTTAAGAACCACTAGGAACCCCAACTATTTCTACTCAATCCTTTACCACCACATACTATACACTATGTGCTTATTTCCCTGATTGTTGGTCTGTCATGGTCAGCTTCATGTGTCAACTTGGCCAGGTGGTGGTACCTATTTGTCTGGTTGGGCAAGTGCTGGCCTGTCTGTTGCAATGAGGACATTTCATAGAATCAAATCATGATCATGTCAGCTGCATCCACAGCTGATTCCATTTGTCATCAGCCAAGGGGAGCATCTTCTGCAATGAGTGATGTGTAACCTAATCACTGGAAGCCTTTTAAGGAGGATTCAGAAGAGACAGTCTCTCTTCCTGCTTTGGCTGGTGAGCCTCTTCTGTGGAGTTCATCCAGACCCTCCATCGGAATAGTCAGCTTCACAGCCTGCCCTGTGGACTTTGGACTCTGCATTCCCGTGGTCACGTGAGACACTTTTATAAATTTTATATTTGCAAGTGTTCCCTGTTGGTCCTGTTTCTCTAGAGAACCCTAACTAATACAGGGTCTCTACCTACTAGACAATGGCAACTCCACAAGTCCAGAGGCTTTGTCACATTTACTACATCAGGAAGAGTGTGCTTCGTGCATGGCACAATTTTATGCAGTAGATGCTAAAAATAGAAGTTTTTTTTAAAGAAGGAGAAGGGTGCCGTGCTATAAATTGAGCTCTTTCGTCATTTTTTATGTGGTTCTAAACAGCCTCCTGAGACCGTGAATAGCCAGGAATACTTTTATACACTCTCCATTTGAATGAATATTTGACTAGATGGAAAATTATAAATTTAAATTATTTTCCTGGTGTTAGGCACGGAGTCATGAAGGAATCCTCGCAGAACAGCGAGTCGAAGCTTTACAGGTTTATTGGGGTTAGGGAGCAGGGAGAAGGTAGGTGGGAGAGAAAAAGAGAGAAAGCAGGTGGGGGCCAGCAAAAGGAAAGAGAAAATGGGTCTGGATCTCTGTTCTGGGAGCTGTGTTTTAAAGGGACAGTGACCTCGGGAGAGGAGGGGCCCACTAGGTGGTGTGTCTTCCCTCGACTGGATGGGGGCTTGTTAACTTATGATATGATTGGTGGCTGGGGCTCTGACACACGGCTCTGCCTCTCAAACATCAGGCTCTGCAAAAGAAGCTAAGGGGAAGAAGCTGAGAGGAAGAAACTGAGAGGACGCCGGGTTAAGGAATCCATTTTATATGTAAAGTTTCTTTACATATAAAGACATCCCTGCATTTTTTATTTTAATAAAATTGACTGGAGCTGGGGTTAGGTTTGGGGGGATGCTCTATCCCAGCTCAAAGCAATTTTTGGAGGGAGCAGGAACGTTGTGTTCTTTCTTTCACTGCTTTCGGCTGAATTCGGGCAAAGGTAAGGGTGGGGGGGGTTACTCTGACCTGAGTGGGGGCATCATTAATTGGGTTTCAGGGCACCTTCTGTTGGAACCGGTTATAGTGATGCTTTTGCTGCGACAGAAGTAGATTTTCAAATTTATGTTGTAGGAGGAGTATGTTTTCAGAATTTTGCTCGCTAGTCACCAGTGAATAAATCTAGACAGACATTGTAAGAGGCGGGGGCTAGGAGGAAAATTAATAGGAATGTAGTTAAGGGCTCAATGAGGAGGAGCAGACTAGCTCATAAAGGGGTGGAGAATAATGAAAGAAAATTTGAGAGAAAGTTTTCTAGCAAAGATAAATTTGCATTTGCAGTTATACTTGCATAAAAGTAACCTCCAGACCATGTTCCTTGAGGATGATTGAATAATGAAATAGCTTTCACAATGTGACTGTGTGATTGTGAAAACCTTGTGTCTGATGCTCCTTTTTTCTACCTTGTCAACAGATGAGTAGAACATATGGAATAAAAATAAGGAATAGGGGCAACAAATGTTAAAATAAATTTAGTTTGAAATGCTAATGATAAATGAAAGTGAGGGGTAAGGGGTATGGTATGTATAATCTTTTTTTTTCTGTTATCATTTTATTTCTTTTTCAGTTGTCTTTTTATTTCTTTTTCTGAATTGACGCAAATGTTCTAAGAAATGATGAATATGCAACTATGTGATGATTTTGAGAATTACTGATTATATATGTAGAACGGAATGATACGTTGATGTTTTTGTTCATTTGTTCTTAATTTTTTAAATTAATAAATAAATTTTTTTTAAAAAGTAACCTCCAAATAACCTCTGGACTTGACTTGAACTCTCTTAGCCATTGAAACTCTATTTCTTTTCTCCCTTTTGGTCAGTTCATCCAAGCTGTCAGGGCCAGGCTCATTCTTGGAGCACTGTTCCTCAGTGCCAGGGCCAGTTATGTTCTGTGATGCCAGAACTAATTGGGTTTTGTGATGCCAGGGCTTGTTATGCCTCACGCTGCCAGTGCCAGATGTACACCCCTGGAAGTTGTGTCCCACGGCAGGGGGACGCTCAGAGTCTGGCTTAGGGGGAGACCACATCTGAGCAACAGCAGAGACTCTCTGGAGATGGCTCTTAGGCATTAATTTTAAGTAGGTTTAGTTTACTATTACAAAAATAAATTTCATAAGGGCAAGTCTTAAAACTGAGGCCTTCGCTTATTAAATTGGGGAGGCCTTTTCCTTACGAAAAATGTTAAGCTTGCTTATCTGGGAAATTCCTAATAGTTTTATTTCTCCCAGTCCCTAAAGGGACCTTGCAGACACTTTCTGCTTTTTTTTTGCCCTAAATGCTCTGAAATGCAGGGTATAAAACATTAACTTGTACATAACATTAAGATTTTGTTTCTTATTCTAGGCTCCATATTAAATAAAGCTGAATTAGGTTAATTCACTATTTTTCTTTTATCTCACACAAAAGTTAAAGCTTTAATATACAAACAATATTATTTCTTATCTTGTATATTGATTTATTTTGGTTTTAGCCTTTAATCATGTTTTTAATTGGAGTTTGATGTCCTTCAGTTTTCTAACCATTGTTGTGTGGACTTATGCTAATTTTAAGAGTTGGCTGACTAAAAGTGAGTTTTAGGGGCAGGCCACGGTGGCTGAGCAGGCAGAGTTATTGTCTGCCATGCCGGAGACCTGGGTTCGATTTCTGGTGCCTGCCCATGCAAAAAAAGAGTAAGTTTTAGGTGTTACACAGACGTTTAGAGTTCCAGGGAATTGCTGGGCTATATGAAGAGTAAAGCACCTCAGAATTTACAGATAACAAAGTTTACAATATAAACTCTAACCTTTATAAGTATTTTTAATGAAGCTATCTTTAGAAACAAATCACCAGACAGCTGTTTCATGTTAACAAATCCTAGCAGAGGCTCTGCTCTGCTCCACTGGATGTATTAGAGCAGAGCAGTACAACTGATAATTTGGCTGTTTCTCTGATTTAGCCTTTCAAAGAATAACTTTTACCTTTTCAAATAATAACTAAAACTATGATTAATAACACCATACCAATGCTTAATATTATACAGATTAGTATTAGTATATAACATTGACAGTGAAAATATTGCTAAATTTTTAGAAATCTATACAATGTCCAAATATATGAATATTTTGCTTATTTAAATTTAATTGGTAACAATTAATCCCTTTTAACTATTATAATACTTCCCATACATTTTTTAGGCAATAGGTTAAGTTATTTTAGCACCTTACTTATACAAGGTGAAAGAACAAATTATTTGTAACAGTTTTTTACTAACAGTGAGAAGACTTGTCTTCTGAAATAAAGGCTAATGCCGACATAAACATTAATAAGGATATTATTCTGATGTAAAATTTTGTAGACGCATTACTTGCATGATTAAAAAAATGTGTTTTAAAACATTTCACATTAAGAGCATACCAGCAATCTATGTTAACAGGACACAGAGAAAACTTAAAGTTTTGTATTAATACCCAGCTTGACACAAAAGCTTTCCTTTATTTGAAATATATGATAAACAGACCTATTAAATTTTGGTTAGCACTGATTATGACAGACGGAATTCACTTCCAAAAACTCCTTCATAACTGTCTACAATCATTCAGAACTTATAATCAAAACTGACGATAACAAACAAAATTCACCTCTTCCAACTCTATATTACTTTTTTTTTTTAATCTATTCAGGGCTCATGGTTCACAATTTCTTTAAAACTCTCTATTACCTTCTGTATTCATTCCACCTTTAGTCTTTATTTATTCAGACTGCACATAGCTAGAAATAAATTTGACAATAAATTTGCAAAACTTTTGAACCTACATATTTTTCCTAATAACAATATTTATGAAAGGGAGAAGAGACAGAGATATTATAAAATAATGGAGGGAGGGAATAAATTTATACTCAGGTTTAGAACATAGCCAGGCATCTATATATTTTCTACTTAGAACACATAAACAATTACTTTACAGCATATTTGAAATCTCTTAGTCCAACTCAGCAAAAAACTTAAATTTTTTCTCAACAATATTTCCAACTGCGAAATAATGCCAGGAATGTGTTAATTCACAAAATTAAGTTCTGGTTTCTAAAAACTAGTTTAGAGTTTTATTTGTTTAAATGCTACTTTCCTATTTAAAGGTTTTACACGTGTCACAATGGTTAAAAAACTGAGAGGCCTCCGGGTCATGGAGTCCATTTTATATGTGAAGTTCCTTTTCTGAGACCTGACACCTTCAAAACTTAAAAACTATTGCTTCATTGTCTTCTTGTACTCGTGATTGTTACTGAAAAGTCTAATTATTGCTCCCGGGAAGGCAATCTGCTCTTTCTTTCTGGAAGATTTTTGAATTTTCCCTTTGTTTTGATATTTTAAAAATCCATTCTTTCACATGTAGGGGTAAGTTTTTCCTTTCTGGCCTTCCCATAATTGCCCTTCCAATTTGAGTTCTTTTATCTTTAATCCTATGACCTTTATCTTCATTATTTCTTTCTCATCATTTTTATCCACTCCCCCTTCTCCTTTTGGGAATCCTATCATCTGATGTTTGAGCTTTTTTCTTTACACTTTCTTATCTTACAACTCCACAATATGTTCATCTGCTCTGTCCATTCTATCATATGTCTCACATATTGTGTTCTTTATTTTAGCTATTATCTATTTTTCGTAACTAATTTTTTCAGACTTGTGTTTCTTTTCATGAATTTCCATTCGTTTCCTCTCTCTAATTTCTTTCCTCATGTTTTGCTTACATATATTTCTTGGGCTATGATCCTAACACTGAAAGTTTCTGAAAATATCTATAATCCAGTTTGTTTTTGTTTTTCTTGTATTTTTAAGGTTACTTTATTTTTATAATCCAGCTTGCTTTTACTTTTCCTTAGGAATCAGTGTTCTCCTTATTGGGCCTGTGACCTCCCATCCTTAAGGCTAAGAGTCCCTAACAAGGGGTAATTTGCCCCCAGCAACGTTGCTGTAAGATCTGGATATTTTGGGTGGGGGGAGGGGCTGGTGCTAGTGGCATCAGGGGGTGGGGGGAGGGGGGCCGGAAACATCCCACGAGGCACAGAGCAGTCCCACAACAGGACTTCCCGGGCACAGATGTCAGATGTGCCAAGGTTGAGAACCCTGGATTAGATGTATTAACTGTGGCTGATAAGCCTGGCAGAGCACGCTGGACATGTGATGTATAACCCGCCTTATCCAGTGCTCTCAAGGAGAAGGAGCTGAATCCCCGGTGGGCATGCCCTTCAGTGTCACCCCACCCAGTAGACCCTCAGCTCAGGGTCCCAGGCCAAGGCCCCCGTGGAGACCACCGCTGGGGGAGGCACCCCCAACCCTCTTAGAATCACCAGGGGCACAGAGAACACACCAGCAAAAACCTCATTGCCTTTGCCCTACCCTCAGAGAGCCTGATGTGTCCGTTCTGGGGTGGGCTTTAAACAAGGTGAGCTGTTTAAATGCTCATGGGTGACATTTCTGTGCATCCAAGGCTGAGAACAAGTGTGGGATGCCGAGGGTCTCTTATTTATTTATTTTTAACCCATATGTTTTACTCATCTGTCCATAAGGTAGATAAAAGGAGCATCAGACACAAGGTTTTCACAATCACATTGAGAAAGCTATATCATTACACAATCATCTTCAAGAAACATGGCTACTGGAACACAGCTCTACGTTTTCAGGCAGCTCCCTCCAGCCTCTCCACTACATCTTTTTATTTTCCTTTCTTTTTTTGCATGGGCAGGCACCAGGAATCGAACCCGGGTCTCCAGCACAGCAGGCGAGAACTCTACCTGCTGAGCCACTGTGGCCTGCCCCTCGCCACTAAATCTTGACTAACAAGGTGATATCAATTTAATGCGTAAGAATAACCTCCAGGATAAGCTCTTGACTCTGAAATCTCTCAGCCACCGACACTTTATTTTGTCTCATTTCTCTCTTCCCCGTTTTGGTCAAGAGGCTTTCTCAATCCCATGATGCCATGTCCTGGCTCATTCCTGGGATGTCCCACCTAGGCGGGAGGGCAGTGAGTTCACCTGCCAAGTTAGCTTAGAGAGAGAGAGGTCACATCTGAGCAACAAGAGTTTCTCCTAATCCTAACTCTTAGACCTAATTATAAACAGGCTTAGCTTCTCCTTTGCAGGAATGTTTCATAGGGGTGAATCCAAGATTGAGGGCTCAGTCTATTGATTTGGTTTTCCCCACTGCTTGCAAATATCAGGAATTCCCCAGATGGGGAAGTTGACTATTTCCTCCTTTCTCCCCAGTTCCCCAAGAGGACTCTACAAATACTTCCTTATTCGCTGCCCAAATTACTCTGGGATATATCCCCACCACAGAATTTCTGATGCAGTCATTCTGGGATGGGACCGTGAGAATTTGCATTTCTAGCAAGTTCCTGGGTGAAGCCAGTGGTCAAGGACTCCACTCTGAGAGCCACTCTCCTAGAGCAGGGGTTGGCAAACTTCTTCTGTAACGGGTCATGTAGTAAATATTTTAGGCTTTACGGCCACAGGGCTCTCTCACAACTGTGATGAGAGAGCAGCCGTAGACAGTTCCTGAAAGAACAGGTGTGGCTGTGAGCCGATAAAACTGCTTATGGACACCAAAACTTGGATATCATTTAATTTACATGTATCATGAGATACTCTAATTTTGCTTTTTTTTCCCCAGCCATATGAAAATGCCAAAGCCATTTTTAGCATGCAGGCTGTGTAAAAACCAGCTGTGTGTGGGCTTTGACTCTTGGGAGTGGTTTGCTGCCCCTGCTGGAGAGAGTGAAGAGAAAATGGCAAAACCCAATCAAATACTGGAATATTATTCAGCCTTAAAAGGAAATGAAGCTCTGATAGATGCTACAACGTGAATGACTCTGGAGAGCACTCTGCTGGACCAAAGAAGTCAGAACTAAAAGGACAATGGAGTATCTAGAATAAGCAAGTTAATAAAGGCAGAAAGTGGATTGAGTTTCCAAAGGGCTGGTGGGAGTTATTGCTTAATGAGTACAGAGTTTGTCTGAGTTCATGAAAAAGTCTAGGTAACTTCAGAAACTTTAGCCCGAAGCCAGCATGACAGGGGCAGAAATGGGAGATTGGGATAGTTTAAAAAACAGTAGCTTTTCCAAAAAAAACACATCACTGTGAATGTAATAAATATCACTGAAGGGTATCCTTAAAAATTGTAAAAATGGAAAATTTCATGTTGTATATATATATATAAATATGTTGCTGCAATGAAAACAGCATTTTTGCCTGCTTGTCAAATCCACAGGGACAGAAAGCAGACTAGTGACAGGGCTGTTGGGCTGGGGAAAGGGAGCGGTTGCTTAATGGGTATGGGGTTTCCTTTTTGGGGTCATGAAATGTTCTAGAGCTGGATTAGAGTGCTGGTTGCATAATACTGTAGGTGCACCTAATACCAGCAAAGGTAAATTTCATGTGTGTTCAACCACAGTTTTTTAAAATTACACAACTTAAAAATTCATCAGTGCGAAATGCCCTTTTGGAGAATTCACACATTTTAAGTGGCATCTCGCCTTCTCCTTTTTAAGTTTCCAGGAAACCATGACTCCTGGCGTTGCAGAGGACTCTGAAGCAGGGGTTGAGGTGGAACCAGCCCCAGGCCTCAGCTGCCAAAGGACAAGAAGGAACAGCCAAGCCTGTCCAAACCCAGGAGGTGATGCACATGGGACCAGAAAGGTGGATGTTACTTCCAGCCCTGGACGCAAGGAGGTGGACAAGGGGGCGTGGGCAGATTCCAGAGCCTATCTGTTCTAGTTTGCTAGCTGCCGGTATGCAACACACCAGAGACAGATTGGCTTTTAATAAAAGGGGATTTATTTCATTAGTTCTTCAGAGGAAAGGCGCTAACTTTCATCTGAGGTTTTTTCTTACGTGGGAAGGCACAGGGTGGTCTCTGCTGGCCTTCTCTCCAGGCCTCTGGGTTCCAACAACTTTCCCTGGGGTGATTCCTTTCTGTTACTCCAAAGGCCTGGGCTGAGCTGCGAGTGCTGAGATGAGGTATGCTGAGCTTCTTGGGCTGTGCTATATTGCGCTCTCTCATTTAAGCATCAGCCAATCAAGTCAAACATCATTCATTGCAGCAGGCACGCCTCCTAGCTGACTGCAGATGTAATCAGGAACAGATGAGGTTGACGTACCATTGGCTCATGGCCACAGCAACAGAACTAGGTGCCTTCACCTGGCCAAGTTGACAACTGAATCTAACTACCCCGCCATCCTTAACTGAGTCTTGGGAAGAGGTCAAAGGCTAGTCCGGAGAACTCCCTTAAGGAGGGACCATGCCAGATAAGTATCCAATCCCACCCCCTCACCCAGCGCCTCTGAGAGGAGGAAACATCCCTCCCAGCAGCTGCCTGTGTCATTGGATCCTTTTATTAATCAGCAGGACATATTGAGGGCAACCTTTGGGAACCTTCAGCCTCCCCTTGGCAGACGTGGTCCTGTCTTCGTTGGGGGATGTGGAGGGGCTCCTGTGGGAAACTCTGCCCTCGAGACTGTGGCCCTATCTCCCCCAGCTTGCAGCCTTGGAGGCAGAGACCAACCCAGCCGGTCCTCTCAGGCCTGTGCCCCCCACCCCGGAGGAGGGCTGGGAGAGAGCTGTGCGGCCAACAGTTGGGCAGAACAGCCTTCCCTGCCCACCCCTTCCCTCTGAGTGTCCTTTCCTCGCCTGGTCCTGTCCTTCCTGAGCTGGGCAGAGGGAGCAGGGAGTGAAACCTGGAGATGGGGCTGTGACTCCAGAGCTGCTCAGGAACTGGGCTCTGTTGGCTGTTCCCTGTACCTGGACAGCTGGTAATCAATGAGACTTAGGGAATGAGAAGCTGTCACAGCCTAGGGTTGGCTGATTTAGCAAATAAAATTTCAGGGCGCCCAGTTAAGCTTGAATTTTGGCTGAACAGCAAATAATGTTTTTGTATAAATTTGAATAGCAGATGAACAAAAAAGCTTTTTTTAGCGTAAATATGTCCCATGAAATATTTTGGATATATAATTAAATTTGAATTTAAGGTGAAAAATGAACAGCGTTTTAGAATAAGTCTCTCCCCTGCCGTAAGAGCAGACAGCGAAGCCTGCCTCCCTGCAGGGCTCTGAACCCTGCAGGGTTAGTTTGGGTGAAATTAGACACCTGGGTACTACTGTTTCCTCACCAAACCCCGTGCTCCCTCCCTCATCCTCAGCACCCACAGACTTAACAATTCTCAGCCTTGGCACCACCTGGTCTAATCATTTGGTCTTTATTTATGTTTTTAACAGTTTCCAAAAGAAGACTAGGTACCCCAAGCCATCCCACAGCCCCCAGACCCTAAACGTAGCATGACTCTGGGTGTGCCCTATTGCAACGTCCCCATTTGCATCAGCCACATTTTCCAGTCTGTGGACCGATGCCCTGGCATCTACAGGTGCCCCAGTGGCCCAGCCCCACTGCCACATCTGTTACTCCCGGGCAATTCCAACCCCAGTTGCAGGGTGCCACGTTCAGACGTAGCCAGCCCGTCCCATGCTCTCCACTCCCCGGCCGCTAACCTAGAAACCCCGAGAGAAACACTTTCTCGTCCCTCTTGCTCTCTCTGCCTTGCGGCTGACCCTGGTGTCTCCCCGCGTGGCTGCCCTCCCACATGACAAATCTTTCAAACTCTTCTTGTCTCTCTCTTTGATCTGCATCTGGCCTCACCATATCCCACGCAAGGTAACATGCGCAAAACACCATTGCCTTCCAACTCCTGAAGCCCTTCCCTCGTGTCAGCCCCAAAGCCTGGTCAGTAAACCACTTCACCCTCAGCCTCCAAGACACTCATCTTTGGTCCTTGGAGAGACTGTTTCCTGTCACACTGTTACTCTCTCTCTAGCCTTATTGTCACCATGATTTTGGGCAGCCCCGTATCCCAAATGAATATCCCATGCCCTGTGCTCTCAGATTCGTGATCTTCTCTACCCTCCCTCTGCTGTGCCTGCTATGAGTCCATGGTCAGGAATTTCTCATCCACATAACTGCTAGTTCTCTGCTACCTCAGTTTCTAGCCTTGCATTTTCTGTCTTGCTCCTTGAGCCTTACCAGGCTGGGACCTACAATCCACTGAAGTCCCAGGGTCCACCCTTGGACCTCCTCTCCTCTCCTTACCATCAAAATGTCTACAACCCTCCAAATTACATCTCCATTATATTGCTTCCTTTCTGAACTTCAGATTTGCATATGCAACTTCCACTTCCCTATTCCCAGTTACATAATCAATAGACATCACAAACTCAGCATGTCCAAGATTGAGCTCCTAGTCTTTCCCCCAAAAATCTACTCTACCTGCATGGTTGTCCACATCCATCAAAGGCAGCTCCATCCTCCCAGCTACTTAGACCAAAAGATAAGGACTTGCGCCTGCCCCAGTCACGACGGCAGTGAGACTGCAGAGCTCCATCCAGATGCTTTGAACAACCAGATGCATAAACATCTTTTGCAAAGCTCCAGGAAATATGAAAGGCTTGTAGAAACAGGGTGAGCACAAATCTAGAAAAAGGCTACATAAAAGCAGTAGATCCTGTGACGTTCTGGCTGCCCCTCCCCACTGGCCACTCATCCCATTCTGCTATTTAAAATTGCTAAGGGCTTCGAATGAGATTTTTCTATAGCATTAGTTTGTATTTGGCCAAAGGACCCAGGAATGTCAGAATCCTTCATTAGCAATCCCTTCCCTGTGACTTCCCTGAGAAAGACGTAAATCTAAAAAACAGTGGCAAGTCAGAGCATATATGAATGAAAATCTATCTCCAAATCTTCTATCATTTTATTTATTTATCTATAGCCCCCAGCTAAAGTCTACATTTCCCAACCTCCTTTGTGGTTAAGAAAGACCATGCGTAAAGACATATAAACTGAAATGATGTGACCCTTCAAAGGCTTTCTTTTTAAAAAAAATATTTTTATTGAGAAATCTTCACGCACATACAGCCCACCCAAAGCATACAATCAGTGGCTCACAATATCATGACATAGTTGTGCATTCATCACCTTGATCAGTTTTAGAACATCTGCAACACTCCAGAAAGAGAAATAAAAAGAAAAAATACCGCATACATCCCATATCCCTTACCCCTCCCTCTCATTGGCCACTAGTATTTCAACCTACCCAATTTCAAAGACTTTCTTTAAAAGAATTGAATGTGCCTCCTCTTGACCATCTCTCCCCCTGAAGCTGGAAGTGGATGAAGAACTCCTCTTGGACTCAGAGACGAAACTGTGAAGATGAAGATGTGAAGATGAAGATGGCAGGACTAACCTATCAGCCCTGGAATGTTTCCTTCTGGACTATTATGTGAGACAGGAATCACGTTTTATGTTGGTTACACTACCGTGCTTGGGGGACTCTCTGTTACAGCAGCTTAGGTTATGCCCTTACTTAATATGGTTCTTCTTTTTGTTAACTAGACTGGGGACTAACATAACATAGCTCCTCACAGAAGCACATGACTCAGTTTCCAGGCACAAGCAAGACCTCTCCCTTGTCACCAACCAGCTTACAGAGACTTAAGTGAAAAGCGTACATGTTCCTTGCAAGTTGTGAATGCTCAAGGAACTAAGAAGGACCAGTATACCTAAAGCTTAGAAATTAATATGAAAAATTCACAATTTTGCTGGAGAAGTAGGCATAGGCAGATCATGTAGGATCTTTGAAAGCCAGATATCCAGTATGGACAACTGCCAGGAATTTGGATTAGATTTAGGTTGTTTCATTAGATAATCCAGGATCCACTGCCTCAGACATTCCTCCACCCCCAGGCCTGACTCTGTCACCCTTGATTTTGCTACTCCCAACAAATTCTCACACTACTTAACAGAAACAAACACTGAATATTTGAAAAGCAGTATTTTTTTTTTTGTCTCCATTCTGCTCTGGAGTGCCTCTTCTAATTTCTGGCTGGAGAAGGCTCAGGTGGAACAGAAGGTTGGGGAACGGCAGACACTGCTCTGGAGGATATTTTCAAATCAAGACATCATACATAGAAACTCAGAGTTATAAAAGGATATTGGTATTGCATTATTCAATGGCTCAAATTGCAAATGATTCCAAGCGTGCTGGTTTGAAAGGACGTATGCCCCCTAAGAAAAGCCATGTTTTAATATAAATCCCATTTCATAAAGGTAGAATAATCTCTATTCAATGCTGTGTGTTTGAAACTGTAATGAGATCATCTCCCTGGATGATGTGATTTAGTTAAGAATGGTGGGTCTTGATTAGTTTCTGAAGTCCTATAAAAGAGGAAACATTTTGGAGAGAGAGATTCAGAGAGAGCAACACTACGAGGCAGAGAGTCCACCAGCCAGCCACCTTCGGAGATAAAGAAGGAAAATGCCTCCCGGGGAGCTTCATGAAACCGGAAGCCAGGAGAAGAAGCTAGCAGTTGATGCCTTGCTTGCCATGTGCCCTTCCAGCCAAGAGAGAAACTGTGACTGTGTTCGCCATGTGCCTTTCCAGATGAGAGAGAAACCCTGAACTTCATCAGCCTTCTTGAACCAAGGTATCTTTCCCCGGATGCCTTTGATTGGACATTTCTATAGACTTGTTTTAATTGGGACATTTTCTCGGCCTTAGAAGTATAAACTAGCAACTCATTAAATTCCCCTTGTTAAAAGCTGTTCCATTTCTGGTATATTGCATTCTGGCAGCTAGCAAACTAGAACACCAAGAGAATACAATCATGTTACATGTACTGCAGGAATGTTCTCTGTTTACCATGGAATCTTCTAAATTGTCCCAGAGTTACCCTTGGGTTCATTAATGACATTTTATACTTATTTCAAGGGTAAATCAATGAAACCTGAGACACTTTGAGGGCTTTTGAGGATAATTCTTCAATTGTTCCAAATTTCTACATGAGATTTGGGAATTTAATTTTAGGGTTTTAGTAGGTAGAGTAGAGTAGATAGTAGATAGAGGCTACTCAGTAGATAGAGGCTAGATGAAGTTTCAGAGGGAACAGGAGGAGCTGGAAAAGGGACAGGCAAGGAGCAGGGATTTGGACACATCTAAAATAACAGGGCATCCTCCTCCTTGGGAACTTTCTGGCCCAGGTCCAGATCTGTGGGAAAGAAAGAGGTGAATTTACGAATGGTTCAGCTCACCATCAGCCCCACAACCTTTAGAGGCTGGGGACACGACTGGGGTGGAAGACCATCTCTGGTTCACCTTATGATGCATCAGCTTCCTTCTCTTCCTTTTTTGTTTTACTTTCTCTTTCCTTTCATCTAACCACATATCTCCCTTGTCCACTCTTGTTTTAAGATGGCACATGGTGGTGAGGGGTGTTTTCGAGAGCCAGAGTGTAGCCAAGTGTGGGACAGGAGTTAGTGAATTCAGGAGGAGTATGGTGTCCCATAAATGCTCTTCAAGTGAATGTGTGCACTTGGAATGAAGGCACGGCATCAGTTTCCAAGACCCAGGCCAGGGATGGAAAAGGAGATGGAATTGAATGAGTCCAGCTGGAAGAAGGCAAGCAAACCTATAGTTAGCTAAGATCAAGGTTTGGTGGGAAAGCAGAAGTGGCACATGAATCCTACATTTGGATATTTTAATTCATTCATCTAAGAGATATTTACCAAGAACTTATTATGCACCATCCACTGTGCTAGACAGTGAACAAAATAGAACAAATCCCTACTCACATGAAGAATATATTTACTAGGAGGCAGTGGTAAGCAAATAAATACATGAGCAAGATAAAATCAGGCAGCAATAAATGTTCCTTTAAAAATAAAACAGCAATAAATGTTCCTTATAAAAATAAAACAGGATGTTGTATTTCACAATAAAAAATGAAAAAATTAAATAAAATTTCACTGTATATCACAACAAATCTATTGAGATTTAAAAAATTTAAAAAAAAGACAGGATAATAAAGTAGAGAAATCTAGGAAAATTTAGACAAAACAGTCAAGAAATGCCTCCTAAGATGGAGGAGGTGACTAAACTCATTTCTGAATGACATGAAGGAATCTGGCCATGATAAAGCTATGAGTACCGAACATTCTAGATTGAGTTAATGGCTGGTGCAAAGACTCTAAGAAGAATGGACCAAGTATTCTAGGAAAATAAGAAGCCAGAATTGGGAGAGAGGGCATGTTTGGGTATGACTGTGGAATTGAGAGTAAGGTTGAGTGCTGGAAATAAAGATCTTATTGTGGAGTGAGGTTAAAGTTGGAATTGAGCCATGAATTAAATTCTGAGTTGTAGGCCAATGTTGTAGCTTAGGCTAAGCTTAGGGCAATACGGGGTAAGATCAAGGTTTGGGCGTGGGGTGATTCTTGAACAAGTACCATCAGGGATCAGCAGAGAAATCAGAGTTGGATCGTAAGGCTGGATCCGAGATGAAGGAATAGAGTTGAAATGAGTGGTCAAGGCAGAGTGGGAGCTCTGAGTTGAGGGCATGTGGTCAAAGGAGGGCTGTGGCCAAAGGTAAGGGGGATCTGTGTTGATTCCAGGTCTCTCCCCTTCCTCCTTATCCTTAAAGCCTTGTCTGCCACTTTCCCTTCCCCTTCTCTATGCTACTTGCCTCCTCCATATTTCCCATCATCACCGCCAATGTCTGGTTTGGGAAAAGTCTTCCTCAGACCCCTTTTGGAGGTGTGCTGGGGGAGGGAGTACAGGAGCCCATCTAGGAGCAAAAGCACAAGGATAACAAGGTAATGGTACAGTAATAGCATCAGTTCAGTACTTTATACCCTTCAGAGTGGTTTTGCTTCCCTGGGTTCCTTGGAATCTCGTGGTAACTCAGTGGTTCTCAACCACTTTTGGTTTCCACAGCTGAGGAGGGGAGCTGCTACTGGTATCTAATGGGCAGAGGCCAGGGATGCTGCTACACACCTGACAGGACAAAGAATTAGTCATCCCCAAATGTCAATCCTGCAGAGGATGGGAAACTCTGATTTAGACTTCCACTTGGAGGGGATGAAGAGGAGGGTCCGTTCCAGTCATACGCTGTATCTGCGGTGTGCATACGCCAGCATCCAAGCTCTCCATGCACCTCCGGATTCTTTCCCTTGAGATGTGGGATGCGAAAGAGGAAGGGATAACCCAGAGAGATTATTTGATCAGGCAAGTAGAAGAAATAATAGGACCTAGGGACGGCAAAGAGGAAAAGGACAAGGACCTTGCAAGTAGATAATATCAGCAATAATAACAGTACCAGGAACCACTGATTGTACTCTTCGGATCAATTGTATGATATGTAAATAAAATTGCTTAAAAAATAAACAGAAGGATACAAGTACTGGGAAAAAAAATAACAACTGGGACTCATTTGGTTGTGCCAGTCACTCTTAGGGAGATTTTACACGCACTGTCTCACTGATTCACACAACAAAATCATGAGGGAGTTATCGTCCAAACCATTTTATATGGCAGAATTTAAGGCTCAAAGGAATTGTATCATTTGTTCAAGTTGCCCCAACTAATAAGTGGTGGAGCTGAATTTGGAGCCCAAGTTTTCCATTGTTCAAATGCCAACTGGTGGGCAGAGGAGAGTGCTGGGGCAGGAGAGGAGACACTTAATTCCCCGTTGGCTTACCAATGACTGTTCACACGTCTAGGACCTCAAGAGCCAGCTCCCTGTTTCTGCGCTAGTCAGCAATTTGGGGAAGGTAGAACACTGGGGAGGAGTAAGGAGAGCAATTTGAGGGCTCTGTTAAGGGCCAGCGATGCCACACATACCCCAACATCCCAAAGCACTATTCGTTTGGCTGAGTGCCTCTGCTCGTCAGTGGGACAGGATGAACTTTGATCATCCCTACTGACCAGTGAGGAAACTGTAGCTCTGAGAAGTAAAGGCACTTGCCCAAAGCTACACCATGCTAGATAGCAGAACAGGGGTTTGAATACACCTACATCTGGATCTGAGTCTCTTGTTCTTTCTGCTCTGCCATGCTGCTGCCGGAATGAAGCTCCACCGAACCCTGCCTTGAGCATCATAGGGGATCTCCGTAGTGAAGGGTGTTTTATTGTTACTTAGCAGAGCAGTGTTCACTGTAGATGCACTCAATGAAAAGGGGAGAAGGGGATGGAGGAAACCACTCTAACTCGCCTAATACTCAAACATCTGTTTGGGGGCCATCGTTACATCTCTTGTTACAGATGAGGAAACTAAGGCATGGAGAGATGAAGGCCACACACCAAGCAAGTGGCAAAGCTGGGATTCGAACCCAGAACCCATTTCTCTCTCTGCTCTGGTCTGCTTGAGACAGCACTGTGAATAAAATCTGTCGACTTCTTCAGTGACTGTAGGTTGAGAGTGTTGATGTCTTTACAATATCATGAGCACCTTCTCCACAGGCACCAGGTAGACACGAGCAGGGACGGTGAGTGAGTTCAGAGCAGGCTCACATACCTGAACCCAGACAGTGGCCAGCTCGACCTGGGGTCCGGCCTCCAGGGCCCTGGATGGAGATCAAGAAACCAAGATGCAGAAAGGCTGGAAGAGAGTTAGGGCCACACAGGCCAGGGGTGCTGCGGGGCGTCGTGACAGCACCCCACCAGTCCCCATTTCAACTCCGGAAGAAAGAAAGCTTTCAGAAGCACTGTGCTTCGTGTCCATGAATGGTAAATGGTCACAAACCACACAGACTTGGGTTCAAGCGCAGGCGATGTCCCCGGATGGATTTATGCACATTCCTTTAATTATAAGAGCAAACATTTTGCATAGACTGCATGGCCATAAATCCTTGACATATTTACTCATCTAAACTTTACAACAACCCTACTAGGTCAGAATTTTTGTTGATCTCATTCACTGGAAGAGGTAACTGAGGCACAGAAAGGTTTGGGAGATTGCCCAATGTAACACAGCAAGTGGCACAGCAGAGGTTCAAACCCAGGAAAATTCTGGACCCTTAATGACTAATGGCTGCTGAATATTTAAGCCTGGGATTGTCCACTGTAAAATGGGCAGCAGTAGAATGGAATCAGCCTCCAGGGATTTCTCAAGATTAGCTAATGCAGACCGTCAAGGGTGTAGCCCAATGACGGGGGCTGAGAACGTATACCCCTGCTGTTGGTCCTTTCCTCCCACGCTGGGGCGGTTACGCCCTCGTTGCAGAGAGGGAGCACAGGCTCAACGAGATTCGGACTGATTGCCAGACTTAGCCAGTGCATAACTCAAGTCTGGGTCCCCCTGATTGCATAATGAGAGCTGGCCACCTGCCAAGGGATGTTCTAAGGGCATCAGGTGAGTTAGTTCATTAGACATTAGGGAGTCCTAATTTTACAAACATCAGAGCAGGGCACAGAAGTTAGGCAACTGCCAGAGATCACGCAAGCTAGAAAGTGCAGAACCGGGATTTCAAGCTCAGCCGCCAGAGTCCACAGTCCTTCTCACGCTGCCGCTCCGGCTAGCATCACCTGGGGACTCAGACATGCAAATGACCTCCACCTGCCCAGCCCTGCCCGGAGGCGGGGCCCAGCGGGCTGCTCTGACGACCCCGGCCGGCGATCTTGGTGCTGGTCAAAGCCTGAAACACTTTGACTGGAAACCACATCTGGAGGCATCTTTTTGCCGTCTCCGGGGGATACCTATTAGAACGTTTCGGCTTTGAATCATTTGAATTCTGACCCCCTGAATTTTCACCAATGTTTTATTCTACCCCCAGAGCCAACTTGATGAGGCCAGCTGCGGGGCTTCTCCTATTTTCACAACTTGAGCTTGTTTCCCCTCCACCCCTCCTCTCCACCGGCCAAGCGGTGATTTCAAGTAGAGAAAACTGGAAAGAAAACTCTTCCTAGGCGGCAGCGATTGCACCTCCGGGGCTGAGCGACGCAGCAAGGTCTTACCTGGGACAAGTACTTACCTGGGGGACAGGTACTTACCTGGGGGACAGGTACGGACTCGGGAGTCCGCGCCAGGCTGAGCAGGAGCGCGAGCAGGAGAACCGGACGGACCCACAGAGCCATCGGAGGAAGGGCCCAGGCCGGGAACCACCGAAGGCTGCAGACGGAGGGTGGGGTGCGCGCTCCGGGGGCGGGCGTAGGAATAGCGTTTGCACGTGAAGTTTATTTCTTTGTTTCAAATGCGTAACAGAAACATAAAAGGAGCACTTCAAAATTTTGGAACAAATGCGTTTACGTTCAAAGAGGGTTGACGGGGAAATGCTAAATTAAGTAAACTAGTAGGGCAATGGGTACATAAAACACGGCAAAACCCACGACGCAGGAAGGAGCACAGTTGAGGCCGGGGGGGAGAAACCGCGCCTCTCCGGCCCCCCACCGCGTCTCCCCACCGCGTCTCCCCACTGCCCCCTGCCCACACCCCTTCCTTCAGGTCCCTCCACCGGGCCACCTCCGGCCCTCCCCTCCTGCCCGGCCTCTTACCTCCGTCCAGCCGGCGGCTTCTGGCAGCACCTCGGGGTCCCCAGCTCCTGCGACTCCAGCCTGAATTCCTCCTGGGGGGAAGGGGGGAGGGGGTGGGCTGGGGAGGGGGAGGGGTGCAGAGGCTGGAGGTGGGCGATGGGGCTCCGTCTGTCCTGCGGTGAGCGCTGGGGGCTTTGGCTGGCCTGGGAAACGTTGCCCCCTCCTCGAGCCCTCTCTCCTCGCCCTGCGCACACGCGCCCACAGCCACCTCTGCGCCGGCCGCGGCGGGACGCTGGGTGCCGACCCCTCGCGGCTCACAGCCGGGCCGAGGCACCCCTTCTGTCTCCCCACCACGCGCCTTGTTCATCGTCGAGCTCCCAGAATCCTAAGCACTTATCTCCCGGGCACCCTGTTCCTGAAATCTAAATGTAGTGGTTGCAAATGCCAAACGAAAAACTCAGGCGTGCAAGATATGTCACTTCTTATTTTTTGTAACTAGGCTGGATATGTTTCCAGCTCTCACCTACCCTCACACTTTGGAAATGAGCACACACACCGCCCCCCGCCCCCCTGCAGAGGACCCCGCAGTTGCCTGCCCAGTATTCATATGCCTCCAACAGGCACTTAATCCTGTTTGTATTTAAACGGTTCCTTTTGGGGTCCCACATATCCAGGGAGGTGGTAACTCTATGCCTGGCCCTAGGGGTGCGGCAGGAACTGGGGTCTGCGCTGGTGACGCCTTCCTTCCTTCATTAATTCATCCCAAAGTGCTGGTCCCGGCAGCCCGTCCAGGAAGGGCTCGGACCCAATTCCAACCACTGAGCAGAGAAGACATTTCCTGGGGCTTGTGAGCAAAAACGATTAAACGCAACTTATTGCTCTTTTTTTAAACTTTCTATTTTGAAATAATTTCAGACTTACAGGGAAGCTGTCTAAGGAATTTCCAAATATTCTGATTCCCCAAATGATTAAATTCTTTTTTGTTGTACCAGATGCACAATATAAAAAATACATTTCAACTGTTTTTAAGTGTATAATTCAGAAACATTACTTTTACAATGAGCTACCATCGCCGCCTTCCATTACTAACGCTTTCACCACCCGAAACAGAAATTCTTTACTCATTGAGCAATACCTCCACATTCCTACCTTCCCCAACCCCTGGTTACCTCTAACCTACTTTCTGTCTCTACAAATTTGCTTATTCTAGAGACTTCTTATGAGTGAAATTGTACAATATTTGTCCTTTTATGTTCTAGCTTATTTCATTTAGCCGAATGCTTCAAGGCTTATCCATGTTGTAGTGCATATCAGAACTTCATTCCTTTTTATGACTGAATATTGTTCCGTTTGGGTATATATTACCAGACAAAGGCCATGGGTTCTTTTGCCCAATGTGCTTAATAGCCAATTCGTGAGACACCAGGGTTTCAAGGGTGAAAGAGTTTATTAGTAGGTGTGCAGTGGGAGAGAGATGGCCCAAAATCTGTCTCCCCAAACTGCACTCATTCTGATAGTTTTATTAGAGAAAAGATGGGCAGGGTTTAGGATAATGAGCACAGTGGCCCCAGATTATGTAATTAGAGGTGATCTGAATTTTGAACATGGGCAGATCGATTCCACGCTTAGTCACAGAGTGTGTGTAAGAAAATAGTGCAATGGGGTCTAGTGACTCGTAGGTTAAAGTCTAAGCTACTGTGCGTGTCAGGCAGGCCCCCTTTGTTTAGACCCAGTCTAGGTCATCAACGTTAACTTTGGATTTGGGACGGGTCTGTTCTGGGCTGACCTAAGACCCTTCATCAGTGAACATTAGGGCTGTCTTTAGTGATCACGAGACTCTAAAGTTGAAAAACTGGATAACTGGGTACAAATGAAGGCTAGTCACAAGGTTTTACAATCACAGGGCAGAAGATAAGGGCTGTACAATCATCAGAGATCAAGGCAGCTGGAATACAGTTCGGAGATCTCAGGTATTTCCCTCTGTCTCCTCCAGCATACCAGAAAGCAAGAAGGAATATTTGTGTAATGATTCAGTGATCAAACGTCCCTTAATCCCGATCTCTCAGGTACACATATGCCACATTTTGTTGCTCTGTTCATCCGTCGAGGGGCACTTGGGTTGTTCCCACCTTTGGCAATCATGAATAATGCTGCCAGAGCACTGGTGTGCAAGCGTCTGCTTCAAGTCTCGCTCGCAATTAGATTAAAAACTTCTGTGACACAGAGGGCCTCGTGTTCCCCTGGATCTGTGTCCTGCTTCACGGTGTTTGGACAGGACAGCCTCCCACTCACCTTCGGCCTCAGCCACCCTCCAGCTTCCTCTTCAGTTGCGACCTCTAGCACCATTTTCTCGCCATCCCCTGCTTCCAGGACCAGCTGACACCGTTTCTCTGTGGTCAGCACCTCAGAGTCAACCACCAAGAATTCAAGGTCCATCAGGACTAGTCCTCTCATGTGGGCTTTCTGGTCGACCCGCCTCTGTGGGCCTCCTACCCCTGCCTGGCTCTGGGTCTCTGTTTCAGCCACGACTCCTGCCAGATGACGAAGCCCAAGAAACATGTTTGCGCATCAGATGTTTACATTTCACCCCAGTGGATTACTCTGATCTCACACTCTTTCTCATGCTCTCTTTCTCTCTCTACGAATGGATGTATATATATATATATCCTGAACTGTTGGTAAGCTCCAAATGTTATGCCCCTTTATCCCTAAATTCTTCTGTATTTTTCCTAAAAACAAGGACATTCTCCTACATAACCACAGGAAAATTATCAAAGCAGGAAATGAACAATGACACAGTACTAGTATCTAATCTATAAACCTTATTAAAATTTCACTGATTTTCCTGCTAATGCTCTTTATAGCAAAAGAAATACATTCTGGGGTCCAGTGTAAGATCAAGCATCGCATCTAACCATACCTCATTCGTCTCCTTTAATCGGTTGCTGGTGCCCTCCCTTGTCTTCTGTGACTAGTACAGGAGTTATTTTGTGTACTGATCCTCAATTTGAGTTTGCCTGACATTTTCATATGCTGAGACTGGGTTACGGGTGCTGGAGCATACCAGGAAGGGTGGTCTGTCCTGTTACCGTGATGTCAACTTTAATCGCATGATATCTCCTCTGCAAGACACTACATGTCCTTTTGTGCAGAGGAAACAACTACTTTATGGGTATTGTTCAAAAGTAATAACTGTGTTATGGGAATTTCACCTCAATAAAAAATTTTAAATAGCATTTATTTTTTCATCTTCATAAGAACATTTTGATTGTATAACGATGTAGCTTTTACAGTGTGGCCATATGATTGTGAAAACCCTGTGGCTGACACTCCCCTTATCCAATGCATGGACAGATGAGTAAACACTCAGGACACAAAATAAATAAATAATGGGGGTGGAGTGGATAAGGGGCATGGGGTGTTTGAAGTGTTCTTTTTCATTTTTTTTTATTCTTGTATGTATTTTGGGGGGAGTGATGAAAATGTTCAAGGGTTGCTTGTGGTCATGGGAGCACAGCTATATGATGATACTGTGAACCACCGAACACTTTGGATGATTATATGGTTTGTGAACATATCTCAATAAAATTGCATTAAAAAAGAACATCATATGAAATATATTTTTATCCTCTCCCATTTAAGTATATTTGTCTCAGTGGAGGCGAGTTACTACTCTAAGATCAGAGTCTAGATTTAAGCTCAGCTCTCTATGACTCCAGAGCCTAAGCTATTTATTTTTAACTGTGATGGAATTCACATAACCTAAAATTCACCATTTTGAAATGTTAAAGTGTACAATGCAGTGGCATTTTGTACAATCACAATTTCATGCAACCCCCACCTCTACGTGGTTCCAAAGCATTTTCATCATGCCAAAAAGAAAGCCCATATTCATCCAACAATCGTTTCCCATTCACCCCTCCCAAGCCATGTTCTGTCGTAACCAAGAAATCAGGATGTAAGGGATGATTTTGATCACTGAATCATTATATAGATATTCCTTTTTGCTTTTTGCTATATTGGAGTAGGCAGAGGGAAATTCCTGAAATCTCTCAATTGTAATCCAGCTGCTGTGATCTCTAATAATGATTGTATAGCCCTTATCTTCCTCCCTGTGATTGTAAAAACCTTGTGACTAGCCTTCATTTGTACCCAGTTATCCTGTTTTTCAACTTTAGAGTCTTTGGATCATCAAAGACAGCCTCTAATGTTTATTGATGAAGGGTCCTGGGTTAGCAAAGAACTGACCCACCCCAAGTCCAAAGGTATCTGGGCAACCTAGACTGGGTCTCACCTAAGGGGGCCCGCCTGACATGCGCAGCAGCCTAGACTTCAACCTACAAGTCACCTAGACCTCATTATAATACTAAGAATCACACCATCATCATATGAAGGTCTCCGTTTTCTCACATTCTGTGACTAAGTATGTAACCAATCTGTGCATGATCAATAATTAGATTATTGATCTAACTATATCATCCGGGGCCACTGTGTTCATTATCCTAAAACCTGCTCATCTTTTAATTCTATAAAACTATCAGAATTACTGCAAGTCGGGGAGAGATTTTGGGCTGCTAGGCCATCTGCTGACCTGCTATGCGCCTAGTAACAAACTCCTTTTCTCTTTGAAACCCCCGGGTCTCAGGAATTGGTCATTTGAGCACATCGGGCAAAGAATCCACAACCTGGGTCTGGGTAACAGTCTCTATGCAGTTTCCTATTCTGGATTTAAGAAGTATCTTGGGGGAAGATGCTTTAAGACTCTCTATGAGGTGCTTCCTTGCTCTTTTGTGGAAGCTTCCAGGACAAACCCTCTCTTCCTGGCGATGAAAACAGCCCGCAACCTAAGAGTTGTTGTGCCATCCTTAGCCAGGAGGGGGCGCCAAACTTAGGTTGAAACTGAAAACAGGGAAGGCAAAATGGAAAGACTTAAAGAAACTGAGCCCTTGATGACCCTGAGCAAGGGTTATCAAATCTTAACGCTCGCCTTCCCTCTGGACTTCCAGTTCTGCTTTCCTATGCTGTTGTTGCTTAAGCTGGTTTGGGATTGTGTCTATAACTTGGGCTGCCGGAATCCTGAGAGGTTATACCCCCAGTCGTCACCATTGCTTCCAGGTTTTCTGGGGGTTCGGGTGGAGGTTTCATAAGGCCAAGGTGTCAAGACCAGCGGCTGTCAGGGCTCTCAACCTCCCCGCTGGGATCCGCGTCCCATCGAGCTTCAGGGGTAGGGCTGAGCTGTGTCCCCAGTCCACCCTCTCCTTGCACTTCACTGGACAAACGGACACAATCTTCTTCATGAATCAGTGTCTATGCTGGGGCTCTCTCGGGCTCTTGATTGGCAGCACCAGCTGCCTACCCTGCAAACTTTCCCACACACCCTTCTTTTGTTCAGGTTTAGGGGAGCGCCATGCTCAGAGAGGCAGGGGCCCTCTCCCCACAAGAGGATAAATCGTGCTGCATGTAAGCCAGTCTCCACAACCCCATTTCCCTTTGCCCGTCATTGATTTAGGTGGTGGTGGGGAATTAAATCCTTCCTGATTGGTTTGGCAATTAAATGTTGTTTCCTTTACGAAAGGATGCTAATTTATCTGGGTGTTGATGTCTGTGATGTGTGGGAATAGTCCACCCTTACTTCGGATACCAACTGCAGAATTTGGGATAGGCAAGACCACCTCTGGTTCAATAACTCACTAGAGGGGCTCAGAACTCACTGAAAGCTGTTGCACTCATGGTTGTGGTTGCTTACAGTGAAAGGATACCAATCAGACCCAGCCCAGGAAAGAGGTGCATGGAACGGAGCCCAGGAGAGTTCAAAACACGAAGCTTTCAAACATCTTATCCCGTGGAATCATGGACAGGACAAACTTCTCTGGGCAACTCTGCCAGATGATAGGCATGGAGTGTCACCAGCTGGGGAAGTCCATGGAGGTCTCCCACTGGGGCTCTGTTGTGTGGACATGTTGGCCACCCACATGGCTGACCACAGCTCCTGTGGATACTGAACTGAAAAACAGGGTCCAAATTCCCCATCGTAAGTCACCTTGTCTGCATAGATTGTGGCATGGCCCACGGCCCCAGGGAAAACAACAGCACTCATCAAGCAGGATATTCCAACTCTCCTGGAGCTGAGGGCAAAGACCAGTTTCTCCTTGGCAGGTTAATTCTTTACTGCCCAATGTACTTAATTGGAAAATGGAAGGTTAGCAACCCTCGATAACCTCCAATTTTCTGATGCCTGATATCCAAAAATCTGGACACCATTGATATAAGGAGATAAAAAAGGTCCTGATTCCCAGTCCTACTCCTTCTCCCTCCTTCTCTAGGGTCAAGTTCTGTTGTCTCTCACTACAAAATACATCTCAAATCTTTGACATCTCTCATCTCCTTTCGAAGTACTGCAAAATGGCTTCCTACTTTTACTCTTGCTCCCCAAAATTCGTTTTTCCCACAGCTTCCAGAGTAGCTTTAATATATGAATCAGCCTTGGTTCCTATAAAGTCCTCAAGGGCTTTCTGTACTACCTCGAACAAGATCCCTATCTGCTACCTTGCCTCAAAGACACTTGTCTGGGCGCCTCAGCCGGGAGCTTTGCAGGAGGCCGCAGCCAGTCCTGCGCAAGAACGATGTTTCGATGTTTCGCAACCAGTATGACAATGATGTCACTGTTTGGAGCCCTCAGGGCAGGATTCATCAAATTGAATACGCAATGGAAGCTGTCAAGCAAGGTTCAGCCACAGTTGGTCTGAAATCAAAAGCCCACGCAGTGTTGGTTGCATTGAAGAGGGCACAATCAGAGCTTGCAGCCCATCAAAAAAAAATTCTCCATGTTGACAACCATTGGTATCTCAATTGCGGGGGTTACTGCTGATGCTAGACTGCTGTGTAATTTCATGCGCCAGGAATGTTTGGATTCCAGATTTGTATTTGACAGACCTCTTCCCGTGTCTCGTCTTGTTTCTCTAATTGGAAGCAAGACCCAGATACCAACACAACGATATGGTCAAAGACCATACGGTGTGGGACTGCTCATGGCTGGTTATGATGATATGGGCCCTCATAGTTTCCGAACCTGTCCATCTGCTAACTATTTTGACTGCAGAGCTATGCCCATTGGAGCTGTTCTCAATCAGCTCATACTTACTTGGAAAGACATATGTCTGAGTTTATGGAGTGTAATTTGAATGAACTGGTTAAACATGGTCTCCGTGCCTTAAGAGAGACACTTCCTGCAGAGCAGGACTTAACTACAAAGAATGCTTCCACTGGAATTGTTGGTAAAGACTTGGAATTTACAATCTATGATGATGATGATGTGTCTCCATTCCTGGAAGGTCTCGAAGAAAGACCACAGAGAAAGCCACAGCCTGTTCAACCTTCTGATGAACCTGCAGAAAAGGCTGATGAACCAATGGAACATTAAGCAATAAACCAGATTACATGTGTGTTATCAAACATGTAACAATGCAGGAACATGAACCGGAATGACAATAATCTGTACTTTGAACCAAATGATGCAGAGTGGTGGAATGGTGTGTTTTAAGAATCAGCCTAGAAGTGAGTTTTTTCCAAGTAACCTAATTGAAACCATGTAATGGAGTGCTTTTTTCCTTTGAGAGAGACTATATAATGATTTTCTAGAAAGTATAGGGTATCTATACTACCATTTTTATATGAAGAACCTAGTGTCTTTGTGGTTTTAAAACTCAACTGTGAAATAAGTTTGTTTCACCTGCAAAAAAAAAAGACACTTGTTTGGCCTCTGTCTACCTCTCTGATCACTTTCTCTTTTCCCCTTCACCCATTTTGTTCCCACCACACTCCCTCGAATGCACCAAGCACCGTTCCTTTCCTAGCCCCTTTGCACCAGCTGTCATCTAAGCCTGCGGTAACAGCATTGTCAGGTCCCAGATCTTCCCTGTCTGCTTTTCTGAGGGCATCCCCGCCCTGAGCAGCCTCCTTTTGAGCTTCTTCATTGCGCACACCCCCAAAACAGGTTAGCTCAGGGGCCTATTATACTATGTGTCCTCCCCACCAGAATGCAAGCGCCACGGGGGCAGGACTTAGTCTTTCTCCAGGGTTTAGAATTAGTACCTAGCACATAGTGTGGGCTCTTGCATCTGCGGGCCTCTTCTTGAGTGATCACTGGGAAGAGTGGATAAGCCTGTTCTAAATGATGCTAAGGAAAGTAGCTGTGAAATCTACAGCTTGGAGCCCCAGGAAGAGAAGTGTAATAAAAGTAAGAAAGGATTTATTGACGGTTCTTAGCTTGGAGCGGGGGCAGGGGGCCCAGAGGAGAGAGAGGGAGGTCTTTATCCTCCCCTGACTGTTTTAGGGTTTATTGATTCTAATTTCTGGTTTCTTGATATCTCACCTTATTGAATTATTGGTATCACTCTGAAATTGTGACTAGGAACCTTCTTCTCTAATCCCTTCTCCTTGACCCTCGCCTGTCCCCAAACGCTCAGATACTCATTAACAGCCAAGGAACTGGTTATCCACTCCATTTATTTCCCATCAAATACTTGAAGAAATGAGGTAGGAGGATTTACTTCCCCCAAATAATGGCATATTTAAGCACCTAAAAAAATGACAGTTGCAAATTGAGAGACAAGGAAAAAAAACCCATGAAAACAGGAGGGACTGGGTTTAGTTTCTCTTTCTGTCTTCCACTTTAGAATATTGAAATTAGAAAAAAAATGCATGGAGAAATATATAAAAACAGGGGAGATAGATATAGATAGGTAGATAGAATGGTAAATATAAATGATGACAGATTAGATGGATAATTAGATAGGAAAGATCATTGAAAGCTCCATAACTAAATAATGACATAGGGCCTTAGCCTATAAAGTTTTGTGAAGATTTAAAGAGTTACTATATTTAAAACAGTCCCTGGTACTTAGGGGGTGCTCAAAAATAGTATGTATGGCTAGATAATTATGCAATTAGATATTTGGATGAATGGATGGATGTGCAAAATAGATAAGAAGAGAGAAAAAGACTCAGAGGGTCAGAGGGAACATTTGTATCTTAGATCAGATTCAAGCTGTTCCTCAGAGTTAGGAAATGGAACAAATATTTCCAGAGCAGTGTTAAGTGGATAATAATAATAATAACTATTGGACCTTTACCATATGCCCGGCACTGTGGGTATAACTTTATATGGCTTATCTCATTTAATCTGCAAAAATCGCCCTGTAAAGTGCGTTCTACCATGATCCTCATTTTCCAGAGGGGAAACGTAAATTCTGAGATTTCAAACAACATGCCCGAGGACGCACAGCTCAGAAGGATGGCAACAAAATTCAATCACAGGCTGGCTGACTTCTCAGCTAGCACTCCGGCCATATCAGGTTAGTCTTAGTTTCCACATTCAACCATGTAAATACAGCAATGAACATCTCCATACACAAATATTCTTCCACGTTTCTGATTAATCCTGTAGGTTCAAATGCCACAAGGAAAACAACTCAGTCAAAAGCTATAAGCTTTCTCGTAATGATGGAGACATTGTAGAACTAGGGGTTGGTGACGGCTGCTCGACATTCAGCCCTGCGGAAGGACTGAATAACACTGAATTGTGCACTCATCAACGGTTAAAATGGTGAATCTCATATTCTGTGAATTTTACATACACACCCACAGTTATAGGCATTCTGACGTTCTTAGAATGTATTTCCAAATTGCCTTTTGATGATAGTGAACCGTTTTTTTTTCTTTTTTTTCTTTTTTTTTTTGTTGACATGGACAGGCACCAGGAATCAAACCCAGGTCTCTGGCATGGCAGGCAAGAACTGTGCCACTGAGCCACCGTTGCCCGTGAACCAATTTTTAAGTCCCAGCAACACTATTTTCATCTGAGAAAGTTACAAATTTGATAGAAAGTTAGTGAGAGTGGATGAGAAAGACCTAAGCACTGTAGTTCTGGAGTAAGACCCAACTGAATTATTGAACAAAAGAAGGATTGAATTCTTCGATTTTCAAAGAGGGATGGGTTGGAGAGACTAAAAACCATGTCAGGAAGATTAAAACTTTACCGAGGTAATAGGATAGAAATCTGTGATCAGAGAGAGAAGTCAGAGTTGACTATCCAAAGGCCATTTCTGAGCAAAGTCAAGGTGGGTCAGAACACGGTGGATCCAATGAGGTGCAAAAATGTGGGGAGTTGCCTGTGAGAAACATCAATGATTTTGATGCATTTACATCGGTGACTCAGTGGAATGATGCAGAGAGAACAGTTTGGCTGAAAACAATACCAGGAAGGGGAGTGGGTGGGACAAGCGCATGTCCTAGTCTTCAAAAGACAAATGGATATCAAGTGATGTAAAATAAAAAGGGTCCGGAAGATGTGGCAACCCCTCTTGATTGTGAATTTTTTAAAAAGCGTGGAAAATCATATACACTAGAGGGAGTTGTTTGCAAAATGATGGTCTCCATATGAGTAGGACCTTTTTTTTTCTAGCTTTTGTTTTCCCTGTAGGTGTCCAGGTAATACTAGTTGAATGGAAACGGAGTAGAATTCTGACACGTAGGACAGGGGACAGACAGCATTCTTCTGTTGGAATGCTCTTGTTCCAGGTGGTGGGCGATTCTCTGCTTCTCAGGGACCTTTATCAGAAGGGCCACGCCTAAAGTGCATGTACTCACCCCACACCGTTAGCGCCTATCCCCTTCTCTACTTAATCTTTACTCATAAAATCAATTACCTTGTCTGTTATCACCTGGAATTGGAGTTATGCTCCATCATGGTAAGACGTCTTTTTTATACCCAGCTGTATTCTTAACTCAATAATTATTTGTTAGATTAAATACATTTTTATTGAAGAAATACGTGCGTTTTGGATAGAGGGGGAAACATTCGGGTTTCAAAATACAAGGCCATGCTATTATTTCTTTGGTTCAGATGGAATGGCATCAGATAGGCATAGTTCTTACTGTAAATAACTGGACAACAAAGGAACAGTAGCTTCAATAACACAAATATTTATTACCTCACTTAAGAAGAAGATTTGAGGCAGGTGATTTGATTTGATTCGTTATCCCTACAGCTGTTTGAGAACTTCTTTCCGACTTGCAAGTTTGTTGAAGAAGCTTCAACCATCAAGTCCTCATACCAGCATCCCATGCAAGGGAGAAGAGGCAAAGTCAACAGAATTTCTTCTATTGTGGCTCTACCTTTTTTTTCAATCTGGGCAATAATAATCCTTTCTGGAAACCTCATTGTGAAAGTTTTCCTTTCATGTCATTAGTTACAATGGTATCAGGTGGCTTCCATCAGCTTCAAGGGAAGTTCTGAGACCAGAAATTACTTGATGTGGTTTTCGTTTAGACAAATCCTAATTAATTCCCTGGGGCTGGCAGTGGGTCCCAAGCCAGAGCAGGGGGTCTCCTGTTTTCTGAACTATGCCAGGGTTCTTTTAGCAGAGGTGCGGGGTGAGTATGGAGGCTGAGTATTATACGGTACCTTCCACAGGGAAGATGTAAAGATGTAGGAAGTGGAAAGTAGTCGAGAAAGTGTCCTTAGCCTCCACGCGTCCAGACTCAAGAGCTGGTGGACGGTGAATCTTCATCTGAATATGCAAACTGAGGCAGTAGGCACCTGGGAGCACCTTGATGGGGGCAGAGCTTCTGCTTGGGTGATGGAAGAGTTTTGGTAATGGGTGATAATGGTGGTAGCACATTATGAAAGCAATTAACACCACCCAATTGTGTATTTGGAAGTGGTTAAAATGGGAAATTTTGGGTTGTATATATGTTACCAGATTATTAAAAACAAAAACTGTATGACACAAAGAGTGAACACTAATGTAAACTATGGACTTTAATTAATAGTATATTACTGTTTTATCAACTGCAACAAAGGTACAGCACTAATGCAAAATGGTAATAATAGGGAAACCTGGGGGTAGGGGGGATAAATGGGAACTCTGTACTTTCTGCATGATTTTTCTATAAACTTACAAGTTTAAAAAAAAATGAGAGAGAAAAAACCTTACCCATCTGAAACAACTGAATTCCCATGTCGCACTGATAGTGGCAAATCCTGTGGCCCTAATTCATCAATACAGGGATTCATTCTGCTTTCTCTGGTTTTACAACTCTGGTAATTACTTTTTAACTATCTCCATTCTTCTCCCTCCTACAATACATTCTGCATACAACCGCTTGAGCAATCTTTTTTTTTTTTTTTAACTTTTTAACCTTTGAAGTAGTTCTTCCAAGAACTTACTTATATTTGTAGTGTTAATCATTGCCTCCGCCAGGCCACAAGGGGCAAAGCGGCAGGCGGTGGTCACGGCGCTCACCACTGCGGGGGCACACAGGGGCCGCGGGGCACACCAGGGAATGCCGGGCAACCAGCTCGCGTTGGGGCAGACACAGGAACAGTGTATGAGGCTGCAGGAGGGAAAAGACTCAGTTCAGTGACTGCTGAAAGCCAACACTCATCAAAGGCTGGAGACTCACTCGCGGCTCTTGCCTCTCCTCCTGCCTTTTCTCCAGCCCCCTCACCGTCTAAAGATACCCCCGGCCCAGCCACAGCGGCAAGGACCCCACCGCCACCCGAAGGGGCTCCTCCCGAGCCAGGCAGGGGCCGGTTCCTCAGCACCTGCAACTGCCCCCCACGCTGTCCAGACCAAGCCCATGGAGCAGATTCTCAGGGATTGAGAAGAACCTTCAGAACCAGGAGAAGAGAAAGGGCAAGCTGGATGATTACCAGGAACGCATGAACCAAGGGAAAAGGCTAAAGCAAGATAAGCTGGGTGCCCCAGTCTTGGGGTTTGTTCATATGAAACTTAACCCCACAAAGGATAGGTCAAGTCTACTTAAAATTTAGGCCTAAGAGTCACCCCCAAGAGAGCCTCTTTCGTTGCTCAGATGTGGCCTCTCTCTCCAGCCAACACAACAAGCAGTCTCACCACCCTACCCCTGTCTACGTGGGACATGACTCCCAGGGGTGTGGACCTTCCTGGCAACGTGGGACAGAAATCCTAGAATGAGCTGAGACTCAGCATCAAGGGATTGAGAAAACCTTCTTGACCAAAAGGGGGAAGAGGGAAATGAGACAAAGTGTCAATGGCTGAGAGATTCCAAACAGAGTCGAGAAGTTATCCTGGAGGTTATTCTTATGCATCAAGTAGATATCACCTTGTTATTCAAGATGTAATGGAGAGGCTGGAGGGAACTGCCTGAAAATATAGAGCTGTGTTCCAGTAGCCATGTTTCTAGAGGATGATTGAATAATGATACAGCTGTCACAGTGTGACTGTGTGATTGTGAAATCCTTGTGTCTGATGCTCCTTTTATCTACCCTGTCAACAAAGGAGTAGAACATATGGAATAAAAATAAATAATAGGGGGAACAAATGTTAAAATAAATTTAGTTTGAAATGCTAGTGATCAATGAAAGCGAGGGGTAAGGGGTATGGTAGGTATAATCTTTTTTTGTTTCTTTCCTGTGTTCGTTTTCTTTCTTTTTCTATTGTCTTTTTATTTCTTTTTCTGAATTAATGCAAATGTTCTAAGAAATGATTTATATGTAACTAAGTGATGATATTGTGAATTACTGATTATGTATGTTGATGTTTTATTTGGTTTCTTAATTTTTAAATTAATAAATAAATTAAAAAAAAACTGCCCTTGGGAAAAAAAAAGATAAGCTGGGTGCAGTAGCCAAGTGCCAGGACATCACAAATAACTTGGAATCTGCAGAAGAATTACAGAGGCTTTTTGTGGCATTAAGTCAAGATATTCAGAAAACATTAGAGAAGACAGCACATCGGGAGCAGCTTATGCGAGAAGCAGCTAAACAGAAATGTTTACAAACTGTACTTGAGCTGCAACACGTTTTGGACAAACTGGAGATGAGGAGGTGCGAAGTTGCCTGCAGCAAGGCTTGAATGGAGTTCCAAAGCTGCCTGAAGAGGAATTATCACTGACGTATGAATTCTACAGGTCAGTGGACCCTGCGTGGGACATGAGCTTGACACTGAATGAGCAGTATGCACATGCCTCCATTCGCCTGTGGGACTGGCTGGAAGGCAAGGGAAAATCTGTGTGTGGAACAACCTATAAGGTGCTTAAGGAGATTGCTGGGCATGTTTTCTTCTCAAACTACTCTGACAGCACCCACCACCGCCAGCATGGGCTGTGTGAGGACGGGAGGCAGCCTCAGCACCTACGTTTGAAGACCAGGCGGCTGAAGCTGAACCTGAGACAGATACGTGGAACAAAGGGAAGTTGAATCAACAGAGTAAGTAAACAGACGCTTTATGGCAGAAGCAGGCCAGCAGCAGCGAAAGGAGCAGGTAGATGAGTGGATGGCGGAAGCAGCTGAGGAGGTAAATTCACCCCAGCAGCAACCACAGGACACGTCTCCTCCAGGACCAGGGCCTCACTGTTCAGCTCCAGTGGCTCAGGCAGACCCCCTTGTGAGAAGACAGCGAGCACAGGTCCTGATGGTGCAAGCGCAGGGGCCCTATAATTTCAGACAAGATTCGGTGCTGGACTTTGAAAACCAGACACTTGGTCCCACCGTCATATGTGCACAAACCGCGAGTCCAACCCACAGCATGGACCTGCCCACCAGGTTGCCTCCAGTTCATCCTGCATCGAGATTTGCTCAACGGAATCAAGTTCCAGCACAGCCAGAAGTTTATGGAGGCTCCTTTGGTTTCATCCACAAGCGAGGGCTGGGCAGCCTCTCAGCCCTTGCATCGGCCTTCTCATACAAAGAGCCACAGCCGCAACGGGAACCAACTGACCAGATTCAGGCAACAATCTCTTTAAATACAACCCAGATTACAGCGTCACCGTCCCTTCCTGCTGCTTCTCAGCCTCCAGTGTTGCTGGGTGGGACAGGCAAACCTTCACAGAGCAGTGGAATCCATGTAGATAGATAGATAGATGATAGAATGATACAGCAAATATGGCAAAATATGGTGGAGTTCTCTGTATGAATTTTGTACTATTTTTGCAACACTCCTGAGAGTTGTAAAATAGGAATAATAACAGTCTCACGGGGTTGTTTGTCAGGACAACCAATTAAGTTTTGAGGGTCAGGACAAGCCCACTCTGGGGGGGATTTACTTTAGAAAGTACCATAACCCTATAATTTATAACCCTAAGCACGTGCCAGGCTCCCGTGATGTGCAAGCACCTTCTGTACCTGACCTCCCTGAAGCCCCCACCCCCCGAGGCAGGTCTCCCTCACCGAGCAAACAGCAAACGGGAGGCTCAGCGAGGTGAAGGGACTTTCTCCAGCTCTCCCCCAGGTATAATAGGCTCAAATCCAGGCACTCAGGTTTCCAGGACATGGGGAGGGCCTGGCTGCTCCAGGAGCACTTACGAGGACGTTTTGTCCCTCTGCCACTGCTCTTATTCCTGAAATGACTCCCCCTCACCTGCCTCTGAGCCACATGCCCTCACGGTCTCCCGCTTTCACGCTCCCCCTCCTTCTGTCTGTTTTCCACAAGGACAGCTTCCAAAATGATCCTTCTGAAATACAAATTGCATTATGTCACCCCTGCTCAGAACCCTCTAAATAGCTTCCATCGTGGCAGATACATCCTGCGGGAGTCCACAAGCCCATTGTCACGTCATCTCCTTCGATCCCCCCCTCGCTCCAGCCAAAGTGACGTCTGTTTTCAGACACCAAGCTGGCTGCTCCACGGCCCCTGCTGCCCAACGCCCGGGCGGCTCCCACCCAGCTCTTTGCAGAGCCGAGCACACAGCATCCAGATCTCTGCCCAAACCTCTCCTCGGAGAGGACGTCTCTGACTGCCTCATCTCCAGTGGCTACCCCCAAAGGTGTCCTCTCTATTCCATCACTCTGCTTTATTACTTTTCAGTCGAACTCATCACGATATGCAGCCTCTCATTTGGGCACCCGCTATTGTTTATTTTCTGTCTCATCCTCCCACCATCAGCAGGTAAGCTCCACTGGACAAGGACCTTTCCTGTTTGAGTTCACTTCTGTTTCCGCAGGACTGGATAGAAAATCTGGCTGCAGTAGGTGCTCATAAACAATTTTTGAATCAATGAGGGGTTTTGTGGAAAAATAATTGTACCGATGATCCCAATTCTCCACACTTCTCTCTACCTAAACCTTTGGTAATGAGACTTTGCATTTTCTTCTCAAATCTGGGCTGGTCTTGCAACTTGCTTTGGCCAATAAAACATGGTGGAAATGACAACTGTACCAGTTCCAAGCCTGGGCCTCGAGACACTGAATCCTTCTGGGCTCTCGTGCGCTCCCCTCTCTGTCCAATCCCTCCTCAATTCGCTCTTGAAGCCCTGCCACCACTGGTGAAAATGCTTGGTCTAGCCAGCTAGAGAATGGAGGCCATGTGGAGGACAAGGCAGTTGTTACAGCAAAGGCCACCCTAGTCTAGCCATGGGCATGAGCTCAGCCAAGGCCGTGAGAACCACCCAGCTGACCCACAGACTCATGAACAGCAGTAAGTGTTTATAATTATAAGCCCCTGAATGTGGGGTGCTTTGTTACACAGCAATAGCTAACTAATGCAGCTTGTAACAATCACAATTGTGCCAAGATGAAAAATGTTTCTCTGGAGGGTCACTAGGCTTCAAGGTTAAGCATCAGTTCTGACAGAGCCCAGGGATTCTGCCCTGGAATCCAGCTGAGCTCAAATCCAACCTGCCACTGATTAGCTGTGTTACCTTGGCAAGGTGACTCTCACCTGTGTCAGAGAAGGTCAGTACGAAACAACCAATACTACTTAGCACAAGACCAGGCACATAGTAGGTGCTCACTAAACATAAGCCGGTGTTACGGGGGCAGAAGTGAGTGATACTTCATAGGGTGGCTCTGAAGATTAAATGAGAAAAGCACAGTCCAGTTGATGAGATGTTAGCTGCAGCTGACAGCTCTGCCGCTGAATAGCTGTGTTACCAATGGAAATTTCTCAACCTTTCTTTTCCTCTTATTTCATGACCTGTAAAACAAGAATAATTAACAGTACTGCTGTTTTTGAGTTACGAGGGTAAGATGAGCTAATGGTTGTGAAGGACTTCGAATAGTGACAGAGTCGAGGCTTTACAAGCACTTTGCTCAATGCAGACTTTGATATGTAAAGGTTTCTGTGTCCCCAAACAGAATCATCCATGCCTCGGGCAGGGCGCCCCTCGTCGGCTTGCTGTGGTGCCGCCATCCCTTCCCTAGCTCCAGCCTGGAGTGGGTCCCAGGCTGGACGTTGGACAAGGGCATGGATCAAATCTGGTCTCTGTCCTTGCAGCGCTCACAGTCTAGTGGGAGAGCAGCCGTGGAAGCTGGTCCCTGCTGTGCTAGAGGGCTCAGGACGAGGCCTCGAGGAGCACAGGATGATGTGGGGAGCGCAGGGCTGGGGGCCAGAAGCAGGAATGGGTGGCTAAGCCACCCCCCAGAAAGAGTTCGCATTTGTAGCATTTTCTGGTTTCCATGACCTCCCAGCATGGCTGACTTGAATACACCAATAGTTCAGCAACCGGTTCACAAACATTCCTTAACATTTAACACCAGTTTTTGTAAGCCAGCAGGGCCAGCTCCAGCACTTCGCTGGCTTGGGCTTGAGTCCCAGCTCAGCCATTTAGTAAGGGTGACTTATCCTCTTCCAGCCTCAGTTTACCGTCTCCGTATGGGAACCTCATAGAGCAGTTGTGGGGGTAAAATAAATGTGGAGTCATCAGCACACTGCCTGGATGGCCATGCCACCACCCCAGCCCAACACACCACCACCTCCGGCCAAGATGACCCCCCAGCTGGCCCTCCTGCCTCCCATCCTGCCCCCTTAAATCCAGGCTCCATGTAGAGATCCCGTTATTCCCTTCCTTAAGCCCCAACCATTGCCCACCCCGTGAAGAAGACAACCCAAGTTCCTTAGCATGGCGTAGAAGGTCCTCTACTGCCCTGTCTAGCTCTCCAGTCACAATTCCCAGCACCTCTCTCGAGTGGTTTTGGCTTCACTCTGTTCCTAAAACATGCCAAGCACATCCCCACCTGAGGTTCTTTGCATGAGCTGCTTCCCTAGACCACCCGACAGTGGGTGCCAACTCTCTAGTCCAGCCGGAGCTAAATGTCAATTTCCCAGGGCCACCCTTCCTGACCTAAGTCATTTTTTCCCCTGTCTTATCACCCTTATTGATCGTCACTTGTCACTCTCTAGTATTGTCGTGTTTGCTTGCTTTTTAGTTTCTTGGCTCTCCCTGTCGTCAACCAGATTGTGACTAGGGGATCTTGTCTAACACCAACATAGGGATTCTAGAATTATTTGTTGGATAAACAAAGGCATGCACGAGGAATAAATTACATTATTTTATTAAGTCAGCTTAGGGTTTATTATCTGTTGGTCTACAAGCCCCATAAGATATCAGATGTTGTCTTATCATCACTCAGAGGCTGGAGCAAAACTATTCTGACCAATATTTTTTAAATGAATGAAGGAATGAATTTTCTGAGCTGAAGGGAAGTCTCCAAGATCCAAGCTCCTGGCTTGTTCTTGAACCACCCTAAGAACCTTTTCTGGCCCCCATGCCACCCACACCCAACTCCTCCCATTATGGATGAACCCTCCCATGTGCTAGCACAGGGCTTGCCCCATTACCACCTCCTGTTCCTCCCACATCCCTCGTGCACATTCAAAGCTCACCTTTCATGTGATGTGGCCGCCATTTCTGTTCACTTCGTGGGTGCTGCTGGTCACACACCAAGGACCACCCTGGCTACTCCTGGCCTCGGGCAGTGGGGATGCAGCTTCTCCCAAGAGATGAAAGCAAAGACAAAGAAAGCTTGGGGCAGGGGGTGGGGGGGGTTCTCTCCAAGGGTTGGAGTGGTGGGGAAGAGGTGAAGAAAGAGATGGGAGTTAGAAATGAGGAAAATCCCATTCTTATTTAAAAATGCAACCTTGTCTAAATCAGCGTTTGCAAACTCAGCTGTCTACAAGGGACCAGGGTGGTTATATAAATGAGTGGAATTGGCCTACCTAAGGGAAAACAACAGTACATGTGCAATACCGACCCAAAAAGCCTAGAAATCACACATTCCATCTAAAATGGGCAGCCTCTCTTCAACTCAAGCCAGTTTTCCAAGTGGGCACAAGGACTCAACATTGCCAGCTCTTCAAACATTTACATGAAATATTTGCTTTTAAATGTATCTGTGCTGGTTTGAAAGGATGTATGTTCCCTAGAAAAGCCATGTTTTAATCCTAATCCCATTTCATGAAGGCAGCCATTCTTCCTAATCCCTATTCAGCATTGTATGTTTGAAACTGTAATTAGATCATTTCCCTGGAGATGTGATGTAATCGAGAGTGGTTGTTAAACTGGATTAGGTGACGACATGTCTCCACCCAATTGGGTGGTTCTTGATTAGTTTCTGAAGTCCTATAAAAGAGGAAACATTTTGGAGAATGGAGATTTGGAGAGAGCAGAGAATGCTGCAGCACCATGAAGCAGAGAGTCCATGA
This sequence comes from Myrmecophaga tridactyla, assembly GCA_004026745.1. NCBI lineage: Eukaryota > Metazoa > Chordata > Mammalia > Pilosa > Myrmecophagidae > Myrmecophaga > Myrmecophaga tridactyla. The sequence goes on from PVIY010016058.1 coordinate 50,449, forward strand.
GCCAGCGACCTTTGGAGATGAAGAAGGAAAATGCCTCCCAGGGAGCTTCATGAAACAGGAAGCCAGGAGAATAAGCTAGCGGATGATGCTGTGTTCGCCATGTGCCTTTCCAGATGAGAGAGGAACCCTGACCGTGTTCGCCATGTGCCCTTCCACTTGAGAGAAAAACCCTGAACTTCATCAGTCTTCTTGAATCCAAGGTATCTTCCCTGGATGCCTTAGATTGGACATTTCTATAGACTTGCTTTAACTGGGACATTTTCTTAGCCTTAGAACTGTAAACTAGCAACCTATTAAATTCACCTTTTTAAAAGCCATTCCATTTCTGGTATATTGCATTCCGGCAGCTAGCAAACTAGAACAGCTGTTTCAAATGTTCAGCCCCAAACATCAAATTTTGCTCCTTCTCGTGCTAATATGTAGTAGTGCTAATATGTAGTAGTGCTAATATGTAGTAGTGCTAATATGTAGTAGTGCTAATATGTAGTATCAAGGATGACAAATGAGTCACAGACAGAACACTGCCTTCGAGTTAAACTCGGTATCTCACAAAGTATTACAAGTAAAACCTGCTGACAAGGAGGAATCGCCCTCCACCCAGCTGTTAGGGCGACGTCAATGCCAGGCCCAGGAAGCAAAGCCTGGAGTGAAAAGGACTGTCAGGCAACGGGCAGTGGTAGCGGAGAAGGGCCACACGTCCGCTCCGAAGTCGGACTGGGTAAGTTTACAGGTGTTATGAGTGCCTTTTCACTCTGTGTTTCATTTAGATTATCTTAATTCCTGGAGAATGTCACTGAAAAAGAGAATTAAAAACTGCTGCTCTTGCAATCATGTGACCCAACTTCTATTCACTTGAAGTTGGTATAAGAATTGTTGTTTAAATACTTCTTCCAAATGAGATCTTTATTTTTTCAGTTGTCTCTTTTGAGTCTTAATGAAAGACCAGGGTGACAATTCCTAAATCTCTAAATTGGAGGGTCCTCTGTTTTAGCTTCATTTTGTAGATAGTTTGTGACAGAATCATCAAATTTGTTTTAAAAATAAAATTTCCTTTACCCATAAAAAAAAAAAAAGAAATGGCTTAACCAGCTCGGCAGGTAAACTCCTCCCCCCTACGTGGGACATGACTCCCAGGGGAGATTTCTTTTGCTTCGTCTTGTTTTGCATTAGCTTTCCAGCCACTGCCCCTGCTTTGGAGGACAAGGCCCTCCTCCAAGCATGAGGGCACCTGGATGCTGCAGCCAGGCTCAAACTGCCTAGGGTCTGCCCTGGCGTCATCCTAGCTGCATCCCAGGGGTTATTTCTCAGCCCCTTTGACGCTAACCGTGGCCCAGCTTACTGCTCCCGTCCCAGACTTTGCATTCTGAGTGAGCGACACACAGGCCAAGAGGAGGCCTTGATTGGCAGCCCCCCTAAAACTGCAAACTGTGTGTGTGGGGTCCCAAGGGGAGTTCAGCTTGGTGTGTGTATGGGGCGGGGCGGGGGGGGGAGCTTAGAAAGAAAGATGCAACGGAGCCTGAATAGCCAACAGGAGCGGGTGGGTGTGACGTCCAGCCTGGTGGGAGGGCTGGCAGCTGGCTGAGTGCCGCCAGGCCCTGACCTCGGGTGGCGATTTCTGAAGGTGCTGAATGGGAGCTGCCCAGGGCAGCCCAGGGCTCCGCTCGAGCCTCGTGAGGAAAGCTGGGTGAAAACCTGAGGCACACAGATGTTACCGGACAAAGGCCGTGGATTCTTTTGCCCACCGTGCTCAAATGACCAAGTCCTGGGACACAGGGGTTTCAAAGAGAGAAAGACTCTATTTCTAGGCACGTAGCAGGAGACCAGACGGCCTGTTGGCCCACATAGCAGTCCCCCAAACTGCAGTGGTTCTGATAGTTTCACAGTATCAAAAGATGGGCAAGTTCTAGGATGATGAGCACAGCGGCCCCAGATGGTGTAATGAGAGGTGATCTGATTATTGAGGTGTGTGCACACTGATCCCATGCTCAGTCACAGCACGTGTGTAAGAAAACGGCGGTCTTAATATGACGACGGGCGTGAATTTCAGTATTATAACGAGGTGTAGGTGACAAAGATTAAAGTCTAAGCTACTGCGCATTTTGGTTAGAT
>PVIY010016059.1:0-36577 GCA_004026745.1 Myrmecophaga tridactyla
GTGGTTCCGGGAGCTGTTCTGTATTGTTTCTGGTTATCTAGTAGTTGTTCTGGAGGACGAACTAAAATGCGCACATTGCTAAGCCGCTATCTTGGCCCCTGAGTCCTAAAATTATATCTTTTGATAAACATTTCCAGGACATCTTTTTCTCTAGTTAAATTAAAAAAAAAAAAAACAGTATTATTGTCAAGAGCTTAAATATTCCAGGAATTCTACAACACTGAGGAAGAAATTCCAGGCTACTTTGATCTGTTCTTGTAAAATGATTAATTAGATATAAATGTGAATACTCAGGCTAACAAATGTTTTTCTGTCTTCCATTTAAAGAAAAAAAATTTCTGACTTTCTTTAAGGATAGGTGAAATTCCAGAAAAATCACTTTAATTATTAGATAGTACAAGAAACAACTACAGAACTCAAAAATTTTGACAAGAGAAAAGATATTAGTAACATTAAGTTCTGATCAATGTTTTCAAATATTCACAGTATCCCTGCATAATTAATGGCACATGCAGGTAATACTGATGACATAAATACTAAATATGAAATCTTCAGTTAAACTTTGATTTCAACCTCCATTAAGTGCTTCAACTTACTGATTTGAGGCCCAGTATAGTATTATCTCATTTCTTTAATGAAGGGTATCGAATCCTTCAAATGAGGATATCATCTCAAATTAATAATAAAGTACATACAGTATAAATAAAAACAATGCTAACTTACTATTTCTATAATGTTAGGAAGGCAAATGTCTATTGGTCATTTTTCCCCTACTCCTAATTTTATTTAAAAATATACACTATTCAGTTGTTCTAGTAAAAATACAGTTAATTCTGCTATATTTGTTTTAAAAACCCAAATTTGTTTCAATGTGCCTATACATTAGGGAACAATCTCAGCATAGCATGATTTTCATCCATAAAAAAACACCAGGTGAATGCAGAAAGCGGCACCTAGCTAACTTGAGCCTTGCAGGAATGTACAAAATGAACACATGTACACACCTCAAATACTTTCAGCTATCTCAGTTCACTGCATGTACTGGGAGCAGCATCCATCTCCGTCTAGTGCTACCACTTTCCATCTCCTTTTAGTCAACCTCCTGCCACCACTTCACAATAACTCACAAGCTCCAGCTCTTCATGCTTATTCCACAAGCAAACTTCAGGTCTCTTTCAAGGTGAAGTGTAATATTTATTGTAATATTTATGTATTTTTTAACATGAAAACTATCCTACAGTTTAATTAGGTCCCTAACTTTTAATTTTTATTTATTTGTTTTTTTGGGGGGTGCATGGTCCAGGAATCGAACCCGGGTCTCCTGCATGGAAAGTGAGCATTCTACCACTGAACCACAACTGCACCCTGGTCCCTATCTTTTTACATTTTATTTTATATGCTACTCACAAAGTTTTTGAATATTGTAGCTCTAACTCCATTTTTTTTTTTCCTTAATAAGCACTGTCGCTTTTATTGCATTTTGCAGGACTACCATGTTATGTTGTAGCAGAACTCACTGTGGAATAGAATTGGATTAATAATAAAATTTGAAGCTTTTTCATTAAGAAAAAAACCCTACATGTTGAAAAAAACGCTCAGAGAATCTGGGCCAATGTTTTAAGTCTGTTTCCATAGAAACTACAGACACTGAATAACACCATACAAAACTGTGCTAAATGTACAATTATTGCTCCTACAACACACTGAAAATGTCATATTGGACAGATCCAAAATCATCTTTTCTCAGTATGTATTAGAATTGAGCTCATTTATGACTGAAGGCACTGATAAAGCTTACCATCCAACTAATATTTTTAGAATGAATAAGTATGAAATTTTTTCTGGAAAGGTCATCTTCTTTAAGAAAATTGTAACTTTTACATTAAATGGAAATATAATAAGAACTCTAAATAAAGTAACTCCACATCAACTATTTCTCCTCAGTCTTTGGTTAAATTAAAATTTCAGCTTTATCCATCTATAATTTTCATGACTGCCTGGTCAACTGAAAGCTTCCCCTGGGACTATGAATCTGAAGCAAGTGGCACAAGGAAGCTGGGACAGTTAATTCATGCTGCTGCCAGAAGCCAGCTCCCAGAGGCAGTAACGCCAGTGGCACCAGAAGCCCTAACCAGGTGTGAGCCCGTGGTAGGGCCCTGCCTATGGGATCCCTTGATCGTGCCTATTTTCTGAGTATGGTTTTCCAGCCTTCACTCAAGTTCTGTGTGCTCCCTAATAACTTCTTTTCTGCTTAAACTAATCAGTTTCTGTTGTTTGGAACGAGAAGTCCGGCTAATACAGTTATACATGAAATCTATGTCAAATTGAATAGCAAAGCTATATTGTAAGGCCTTTATTCAGCTGAGAAATTACTCTCTTCCCATCTTAGGCTCCCACACTGTTCTTTGCCTCACTCCTCTTTGAGGTTTCCTGAGGCTGTTGAGAGTACTATAGCCTCCTCTCCGTTCACCAACTTCCCAACCTTTCTTCTCTAAACATGGCCTGCGACAAAAAAGTAATTGAATAAAAGATTTAAAAGTTTGACTACATAGAAAAAAATTGGGATGGCAAAGCCTACCAAAAGGAAACTCAAAAGACTCATGAAAACTTTAACTACTTGTTGAAGAGTGCTTTGACAACCATTGCTTTTTTCTTTGCTTTGTATATATGTTATACTATACAATAAAAAAGTTAAAAAAAGAATTATGCATGTTGAGATTAAAAAAAAGAAATGCATATAGAAATGAGAAAAAAAAACTCGGGAAAAATATCTGTAAATCATAGTACTAACAAATGGCAATTATCCCTATTATATAAAACCCAGCTAATTACAAAGAAAAAAAACAATTACTAATAGGAAGAAAAAAATGGGCAAAAAGATTTGAACAGATAGTTCACAGAAAAGGACAAAGAAACAATTCTGAAACATTCAGAGATGCTGAGCCTTACTCATAATGAACAAAATACACATTAAAAAATACACTGGGTTTCTATTTTCACCTATCAGAGAAACACTGATTGAAAAGGTTGAAATGGGTGTGGGTGAATGAACTACCATACATTGCTGGGCGGAGTGTAAATTGATACTGTCTTTACCAAAGGCTTCTGAAGAAATCTATCAGAACTATAAATGCACATATCCTTTGACCCAGCAATTCCACATTTAGGAAGTTATCTTCCTAATTTACTTGCACAAATTTACACTGACTTATGCACAAAGGTATTCACTACAACATTGTCTGTAATGGTAAAAGAGTCGAAATCATTTAAATATTTATCAAGAGGAGACTCACTAAATAAATTATGCTATAAAGAAGGATGACCTTTACTTAATGATATGCAGTGATTTCTAAGACATTTTGCAAAGAAAAAAAGCGAAGTGCAGAACAGTGTTTGTGGTATGCTGCCATTTATATATATATATATATTTATATATATATAAAGTCGGCGGGTAGGTGGGAGACATGTCAGTATAAACCTTTTGGTACTTTGAAAATTTGAAACTTGTGAATTATCTTTTCAAAAACCAAACACCCAAATCTCCCACAAATAAACAAAACTCTGACACCAAGAGGAACTGCTGTCATGGAAGCATTCTCTGACAAAAGGCAATGTATTTGTAAACTGATCAGATTACACTGCAAATTTCCAATAATTTTATTAACTAGTGATTTCATGAACAAATTTTAGAGGTCTTTATTTCTTGCATTTGTTAAATATTACTAAATGGTGAAAGAGTGAAAGCCTTCTGCCTCAGGTCAGGAGCAAAACAAGGGTACCTACGTTCACCACTGCCATTCAACATTAAACTGGAAGTTCTAGCCAGAGCGATTAGGTAAGAAAAAGAAAACTGGAAAGAAAGAAGTAAAACTCTATTCACAAATGACATGATTCTTTATATAGAAAATCCTAAAGACTCCAAAACAAATTCAGCAAAGTTGCAGAGTGCAAGATTAACATGTAGAAATCAGCTGAGTTTCTAAACACCAGCAAAGAACATTCTGAAAAGGAAATTAAAAAAAAGAAAATCCATTCACAATAGCATCTCAAAGAATAAAATATCCAGGAAAAAATTTATCAAGGATGTGAAGGACTTGTACACTGAAAATTACAAAACACTGCTGAAAAAAATAAAACAAACAAACAAAAAAGTAAATAAATGGCAAGACATCCTATGCACACAGACAGGAAGTCTTAATATGGTTAAGATGTCAATACTACCTAAAGCCACCTACAGGTTTGACACATAATCCCTATAAAAATTCTAGCAATCTTTTTTTGGTGAGTTGGAAAAGCTGATCCTCAAATTCACAGGGATACTGAAGGGGCCCCAAATAGCCAAACCAATAATGGAAAATATCAAAAGTTGGAGGTCTCACATTTCCTGATTTCAAAAGTTACTACAAAGCCACAATAATCAAAACAGTATGGAATTGGCATAAAGACAGATAATATAAACCAATGGAATAGAATTGAAAGTTAAAAAATAAACCCAAACATCTAAGATCAGCTGATTTTGTAAAGGGTGCAAGTATATTAATTGAGGAACAAAGGGTGTCTTTTAACAAAGGAAACTAGAAAAACTGGATATCTATACACAAAAGAATGAAGTTGGCCCGTATCTCACACAATGTGTAGAAAAGGATAAACATCCATGGACCTTAAACATCATATTTTATGATCTTGCTTACTTGAAATATATAGAATAAGCAAATTCATAGACACAGATAACAGACTTCAGACTACTAGGAGCAGAGAGTGAGGGGAATGGGTGTTACTGCTTAGCGGGTGTAGCCTTTCTTTGAGGCAATAGTTGTTGGTAATGGTAGCACAATATTGTGAATCTAATTAATACCACTGAATCGTACATATGAATGTGTTAAAATGGGAAATTCTGATTTGCATAAACGTTAGAAAAATAAAAAACTAAAACTAAAAAAAAAAGTCTTCATGATACTTGATTCTCAAAAGCAGGGATAATAACCATAAAAAGTTGTTTAAACTACTGATATGCAAGAGCTAATATTTCAGTAAATGTATAAAGCTTTTGGTTCACTTTCCTCACAAAATACAAATTTACTGTGGGGAAAACAAGCTATAAATATTATCAGTTTAAGAAAAGAATCACAGAGAAGATTTATTATCTAATGAAACAGAATCAAGATTGATGTTCAGTTTAGTCTGTCTACTTTAATACTAAACTCTACTCAGTAGTAATTTAGCGATCAACCCACCAAATATTTTTCTACTTATAATGGCTATAACTGAACGAGATGTTTGTGAAGTCATAAATAGTAATCAAGTAAGTCCCTACACTAAAGGAAGCTACAACATACTAGGTTTTCTAGGATAACATACCCACAGAAGCTAAAATGTGTGGGTGTCACAAAAGTTATACAGCTTTATTAAAAAGCAGAAAGAAGGAGCAGGGAAGACTTTCAGTTGAGAGTTCAGGAGAAGCTTCCCATAGGTGGATTTGGGCAGTAAAGGAGAGACACTGGTAACAAAGGCATGAGATAGGAAAGTACATGAGAAGTTAAGGGAATAGTTCTCCAGATGAGATGTCTACAAGAATGTACAATGCATGAGGGGACTGGTGGGAATAATGGGCAGAAATAACAATCTGGCCTTGCTTAGGTGTGTGTACTTCATTCTTGCAGAGATAGAGAGGCATGGCATTATAACATTTTAGAAGTGAAAGAAACTTTAGCCATCAATTCTTTCATTTTTAGAAATAAGGAAACAGCGCCTCAGAAAGGTTAAGTGGCTTGAAGAGAAGTAAAAATTTCACAGATATGGGTCAGGAACCAAGTTCCCGCCTCCCAGGAATGACAGGGTCAGTTATACGATTTAGGAAAATTATTTCAGCAGGAATAAGCAGATGGACTATAAGAGAAAAGAAATGACCTGTAATACAGTTTAAAGGAGTGAAAAGAAATTAGATGTAGTGTAATTCAGAATTTTTATATTACTAAGATGTTATCGTTATGTGTTTTAAGAATTTGACTTTGACATGCTAAACTAAAATGTTAATTTGGCTATAGAACATTCACTTCCTTACTACACAGATTTCACTGGAGAGAGAGAAAAAAATTGTCTTTATGTGCAAATCACATCAGTAGAACATTGCCACTTGTGCCAGGTCTTTATGTAGTATAGGCTCTTTGTGGAAAATGGCAAATCATTAACATGAATGCCATAAATAATTTCAACAACTGTAAATGGAAACAGCAGAATTTAAAGTTTTCCCTTTTCCCTAATTCAGAAAATAAAAATTCCAGCATTGCTTTAAAACAGGGGCTACAAACTGAGTCTGGTAGATAGCTATGACGGAAACTTAGTTTAATGTACACTACCTAAGTGCCTGGCCTGCTCTTAACACTTTATATGTACTAATTCACTTAATTCTAATAATAAATCTATAAGTCAGGGACTGTTATCTCCATTTTACATATGGTGAAACTCAGGCACAGATAGGTTATATAACCTGCCCAAGATTACCAAATATAAATGGTGGTGCAGGCAGATTGGTTCCAGCGCTCATGATTTAACTACTATATAGGATTTCACTAATCAAGGAAATACAAATGAGTGAGGAAGGTCAAAGACTAGTTGCATGCTGTGGCAAACTGAACAGTGGCAAGTTCAGTCAAAAGGGGACTGTCATCTCTCATCAGTTACTGTAGTGCTGGAATGTGGGTATAGTATTGTCAGAGACTTCACTTTTTCAAAGGAGAGCAGGAGTCTAGATTTGTATGTGAAATCCTGCCCTCTGACCTTCACCACATACTTTAAAAATATTTCTTGTCAGGGTTTATGAAATCTGTTGAGCCAAATCTAAGACATCTAAAAAGTTCAACCCTGGCCATAAACTTCAAGGCTTACATCAACATGGCTTGTTTATCTACATAATTGAGTAAGCTTATATACAATGCTATGGAAAAATAGGCTGAATTAGGTGAGCATAAAACCAAGGACACTGATTTTGATGTGTGGTTTGTGGAAAGTAGCCTCATTACTTGATAGTCAGAGCTTGTAATAATCACTAGCAGGAGCATCCTGAGAAATACCATGCTAAATCTATATCAGCATTATAACTAAAAATAAAATAAAATATGTTCTCAATGATCACCTCAGAAGGTTTCTGATAGACCCCTATTTTCCTTTAATACACTGTATGGATCAATCATGCAAGAAATTATATTAATTTTTTCTATACCTATATTTTCAAATGGCACTTCCATTGTACTTTTACAATGCTGTCATACGTATTATCTCAATTTTTGCTGGGTTTAAACAGTTTATGTCTTGCCATCCAGCTTAATGGCACAATTTAAGATTATTACACTTGGAAGCATTATTTTAAATTGAGAAGAAGGTTAACAGGTCTATAACCTTGGTCTAAGTGTAAGGGATTTCAATAAGTGTGTTGAAAAAAAATCACTTTTATCCCCTGTCTTAACCAGTGCATTTTCATTACTAGACTTAATTTTTATGAGGCCACAGACTGTAACATTGTGTCTTTCTGAGTGCCAATAGCATGTAGTTCAGCTCGTGAAATCAATGGTGACATCAGGTCAACTTTAGATACAACTGTGGCCAAAGACTGTAACATTGTATCTTTCAGAGTGCCAATAGCATGTAGCTCAACTAGTGAAATCAGTGGTGACATCAGCCAACTTTAGATATAACTGTGTCAATCTTTAACAACTGTCTTCCCAGGGATCAACAGGGCTGATGTGGCTTATGAAGATGTCTGAGCAATCAGGTGTGCAGCCTTTCTTTCTCTCCTGGTCTCTTAAATAGTGATCTTCCCCAGGCTTCAGTCACAGGTTTACCTTTCACACTCTACACATTTCTCCTGAGCAAAGTCTTCTACTCTCATGGCCTTAACACCTATTTAATATAGACATTTGGGTGACACTGAATGACACCAAAATCATTGCCTCTTACCTCAGCTTCTTTGCTAACCTAAAATTTATATCACTAAATGACTGTTGGATATTCCCATTATCAACATGCCCCAAACTGAAGTTATAATCCTCCCCCTTAAAACCTGCTCCTTCTCCGATGTTGCCTACATCAGTAAATGGCCCTGCCCAAATGTTTAACAGTGATTTCTAGATAAATAACACTTCCTAGTGACGCTGCCTCTAAAAATGTATCTCCAATCTGTCTGCTTCTCTCCACTCCTATTGACACCATACTTCAGTGAGGAGTCATTGCAATTCACCAGAATTATTCCTAACTGGTGAATGCCTCAAACTATCTCCTCTCTATTGTGCAGCCAAAAGGATCCTTTCAAATCATGAATCTGTTTAAAAACACATAAATGATCTCCAAACGCCCTTAGGATAAAGTCTAAACTCCTTGTCATGGCTTACAAATTTGTTCAAGAGCTGGAAGTCACCTTTTATGTTAATACAGCATGGCAAAATGGATAAGAGCATGGGGTCTAAAGAAGCCAATTTGATCTAGCTCCATCCAGCTGTCTCACAACAGGCAAATTACTTGACTTCTCTGTCCCTCAATTTCATCCTCTGTAAAAACGGGATAATAGTATATATCTCATAGTGCGGTTGTGAATGTTAAATGAGAAAAAGTAACCAACCACTTGACACAGTGTCTGGAACACTATCTGACACATAGTAAATGGTCAGCAAATCATAGCTACTGTTATTATCTTTCTAGTTCACTTCTCACTTCTCTCCCATTTGTACTTAGAGTTCCATCCATAGCACCCAGTGAACCTCTTTCATCTCTTCTTCTCACTGGTTCATTACATAAAGTCCCTTTGATTGCTTGTTTCCCTCCATCCCCCTCTCCAGCAACTCTCTGGACACCTCTGGGAAAGTCATCTGTGCAACTCCTATATGCTCCCTAAGGTTCTGTACTTCTGTTACTTTCTAGTACTATTTTCTCTCTTCCTGTTAAACTGTAAGTTTTGTGTAAAGAGGGACCATGTCTTTCTTGCTTACCATTGAAATGGTTTTGTACCCCAGGAAAGCCATGTTCTTCTTTCTAATCCAATCTTGTGGGGGCAGACCTATTGTTTGGGTGGGATCTTTTTGGTTAAGTTGTTTCCAAGGAGATGCATCTCTGCCCACTCAAGGTAGGTCTTACTTGGCTTACCGGAGTCTTTTAAGAGGGAGCCATTTTGGAAAAAGCTTAGAGCTGACACAGACAGAGAAATCTAGAGATGCAGGAAGAAAACGCCCCAGGGAAGCAGCTTGAAAACAGAAGCCAAAGGAACAGCAGATACCAAGCATATGCTTTCCCAGGTGTTCCAGGCCTATCTTGAGTCAGGGTATCTTTCTTTGGATGCCTTAGTTTGGAAATTTTTAATGGCCTTAGAACTCCAAACTTGTAACTCAATAAATCCCCTTTATAAAAACCAATCCATTTCTGGTATATTGCATTCTGGCAGCATTAGCAAACTAAAACACCGTTTTATCCCCAATGCCCACCACAGTGCCTGACAGCTGATAGGCAGTTAGTAAAGCTGTCTGTGTATGAATGTGTGCATTTTTCCTCTCTCACAGCTCAGTATGTGTTCCTCTCAAAGCCACAAGCTAGTAGAAAAGCACAGCTGTACCGTAACAGCTGTCTGCAGAACATACTTCAGGAAAAGGCTGCACACAACAAAAGCTTCTGAACCACAGCACTTCTCAGAATCCTTTTTATGCTCAAGTGCATTGTTAATCTCCAAGCGGGGGCCAGAGGGTGTGTATTTCTACATATATCTCCTGCAACCGGTGTTCCACTGAACACTGTGGCACAAGCTGGTCTAAGGAGATGCTCACCCCTGCGGGATGTCTAAGGAAGACAGAAGCTGTGGGCGGGTAAGGCTCTGAAGCACTTAGACTGCAGAGTTCACGGGTGGCAATTAGCACCCTTTTGACACAGAATCTGAAAAGGGGAAGAAACAGGATTCACCAAAGCTCCTCCTTTTACCTACCGAGGCCCAGAAGAGCAAAGGGAATGGTCTGCGGCCACAGGCAAGAGGAAGCGCTGGAGGTGGACCCCCAGGCGCCCGCAGGTTCCGACCCGATGCCTTCCACCACGAACCACGCCCGGGATCCGTGGGTTCGCCACATGCTCACATTGAAATTTCATTTCTAAGCTATCCCAAAGGAACGGCCGAGGTTCCCACCCCTTTGGGCCTACACGAGCTGCCCTTTCCTCCTTTGCCCCCCGCAAAAACGCTTTCCCTGTAATCCCGGCGCAACCGGGGTCCGCGGCCGGGGAGACGGCTTCTGCCCTGCTCTCAGCATTGGGCTCCGGAGCCTAAACTTTTTGCCACAAGCCCCGCAACCCAGAGGCTGCGCGGAGCCTCCGCCCGAAGGCTTCTGGCACCGTCCTCTCCCCATCCCAACTGCCCCCCACTCCCCGCTCCCTTTCCCGTCCGAACCCAGCAGGCCGTCCTCACCTGGGATTGCCATGGTGCTGGCAAGAGGGGGTTCAAGGGTGCGCGCGCGTCCCGCCGGCGCGGGGACAACGCCCAGCGGAGGCGGCCTCGCCCTCTCCGCAGAGCCGCCGAAGCTCCGCGAGAGGCCGGGAAGGGGCGCTAAGCCCCTGGCGACGGCGGAACCAAGTCGTCGCCGCTGCGGTTTCCGGGCGAGTCACAGTGCAGCGAACACTTGGCCTGAACCATTACAGCCAGCTCCTGAGGGATGCGTGTGTGTGACCTACACAGGTGTGTGGCGGAAGTAAACACCACGAAGACTCAAGATAGTTCTTTAAAATTTTAAATACAAATACTTTTACGCTATAGACGCTTAAGACTTTTTTTCTCCTTCCCTGGAGGATATCGGAATCCCCCTTATCGGGGTTAGCGGTGTTCGGGTCCGGGAGCAACATGGCGGCATCCGTGAGCGGCTAGGTTTGCGGGCACAGGGCGCGTCGTCGCTGTCTCTCAGGACATCGACCTACTGGAGCTCTCCGCGACCACCTCTTCAAGGAAGCGTGAACTCATCCGCGGTAGCTTTCGTTGACCGGCATTTTGTAGACTTCGAAGCAGAGCCCTGAGCACCGATAAGGATGAGCAACATCTACATCCAGGAACCTCCAACGAACGGGAAGGTGAGATCCTCACCTGGGGTATCTGGGCTACCGAAAGTGAAACCTCTCCGATTAGGAGGGCTCTGAGGTGTTAGAGATGTAAGAGACCACAGGGAGTGTTGTCCTCACCCTGTCTGGACAAGGCGTCGAAAGCCGTATTGAACACACATAGCATATATTGGAAAATCAAGACCTCAGGTGGAGAGTTCTTCTTCCATTACCCTTCCCGCGGTGCTTTCTGCTCCCGACCCAACTCGTGCAGGCGTTTACTAGGGTCTTAGGTTTTTAGAAGCAAAATATGAAATATAACATATTATTTTCTTAGCTTGGAGAGCGCTCCTTTTCGCATCCGTTCTGCAATCATTTGTTGAGTACTTGCTGTGCACGGGTACTGTACTAGGCTCTGGGGATACAAAGATGGGTAAGGCCTAGTTACTGCCCTGGAAGAGCTTATAGTTAAGTTTACAAGACAAGCCCTAAAGAAAAAGCTTATATATACGTCTCTTAGGTATCCTTGTGGAGACAGGATCATTTTTCTATGGAAGTACTGAGGAGTGAGCAGCTGGAAAAGTTGGGAAAAGCTTCTTGGAGCTGAAATTAAAACACGAGATATTGCCAGTCAGAGAAAGTGGAGAGTGGGGAGTGTTCCCATATTTGAATGGGAGGTTAAGGTCCTGATCGATTTGGTGGTCAAGATACGTCAATTCCCATCCACAGTGTTTGTATGCAGTATGAGGCACACAAGTTAACGATGGAATTAGTGTCATCTGCATTCTTGAACTGAGACCTAGTCTATATCATATGTGAAATATTATGAAAAAAATAGTGGGACTTAAAGTATGTAGTTGAATTAGGGTAAATGAAATTTGCCTACAATACAGTTCTGTTACGTGACTGTATCATAAATTATTTATGCAATCTTCTATTGATGGTCATTTGGTATTATAATGAGAGCAATTTGTAAATGTGCAAAAAAAGTTCTGTAATGAAATATCCTTGGCAAAAATTTTAAGGGGAATTATGGGCAGAATTAATTCTTTGTTATTTGACCTTCTCCTGGGCACTCCAGATTAGCATTCTCCCTTTCCCCCATGCCATTGTCAAAACCCCAAATAACTATCCCCTCGTTTTTCCAAATGTTTCTTGAGGATGATATTACCCCCAGTTGATAAAACCTGGCAGAAGATTGAATAAATTACCCATCTTGCCAGGCAGAGGCTTCACACATGTTCTACTTGGTTTGCTCTTCTGTCTGCTCAAATGTCATCTTAAAAAAGAGGCCTTTCCTATTTGCCCTCTGTGGTGGTTGGTTCATGTGTCAGCTTGGCCAGATGATGGTGTCCGGCTATTTGGTTAAGCAAGCACCATCCCGATTGTTACTGTGAGGCCGTTTTGTGGACGTAAATCATCAGTAAATTGATTGCATCTATGGCTGATGACATCTACAGTCAAGTGAGGAGATGGCCTTCACACTGAGAGATATATCATCCAATCAGTTCAAGGCTTTAAAAGATGACGTGATGACTTCAGCAATCAGAAGAATTTCTATCTCCACTTCAGCCAGCCGAGTAGAATTCCAAGCTTCCCCTAGAGAATTCATCAAAAACCTTCCCCAGATTTTCTGGCTTGTGACCTACCCTTTGGAATTTGAACTTATGCATCCCCACAGTTGTATAAGACAATTTTTATAAAAATCTCATAGTATATATCTCAACAGATATGTCTTGTTGGTTCTGTTTCCCTACAGAACCCTGACAAAGACACCTTCTATGACATAGCACATAGTAGTCATGCCCTGCATCCCTACATTCCTTGGCCCCCTGAACCTATTTTTCTGTAGTACTTATTTTCTTGTTTATCGTGTGTCCCCTTCCCACAGAGAATGCAAGTTCTGTGAGAGCAGATTTGGCTTTGTTCACTGTATTTAGAACAGTGCTTGACACATAGTAGGAGTTCAAATATGTATTGCATAAATGAATGAATGTTATTTCTCTTAGCTTCTGAGAAGTGTTAAGCATCAGTGGATTTAAGTAGACTGTGACTGGTTAAGTGCAGGCTGACTTGCTTTTTTGAGGAAGACAGCATGGTCATATAGATGAAAAGCTTAACAAGGTTTACATGCCTAAATAGAAAACCATTCATTCATCAACAAATATTTTTTGAGCACCGAGCACATACCAGGCTCTATGCAAGGTTTTAGGGATACAACAGAAAGGAAAAACAGCATTGTCCCTGTCATCATGGAGTTACCTTAGTGACATATGTGTTGACCAAATAATCATGCAAATAAACACGTAATTGCATACTGTGGTGAATAATGCTAATCTTTTGGACAGTAGTGGACTGAGGGAGAACCTCAGGCAGGGCCCAAGTTTTGTCCAAAAACAATTTGGGAACTTTAACAACATAAGGATTATTGAAGAGATTGAAGCCCTGAAGTTCTGTACTGTAGGAAGTGTGGCAACTAAAGTTGTGTACTGTAGAGAGCGTGGCAAGAATTTTGGTCTTGCAGGAATTTAAAGCACCAATAATGACAAGTCTGCTCAGTAAATGTTTGTTTCATACCTATGCTGTTTAATGTTGCATTGGTTTCTGAAAGCATTACAGAGATATCCAGGATCAATGGGAAAAAAATTCTTCCCTTCAAAGAACATCAAATCAGCTTGGGAAGCATAATTGACACATTGCTGAGAATTATACCAATGGTTGACCCTTGACTGTTGTCCCTGAATGTACTATAATCCTCACACAGAAATGTAGCACCTGATAGGAATTTCCTGAAAGCATAGGGGATGATCCACTGAATTTGAAATTTCCACATATTCTGATATTTTATTCTAAATTGTATATTAATATATATATGTTCTTAAGAAACATGTTATTATTGAAGTATTGTCTTATTTGGCAGCTTTAACAAAAAGAATCACTGAGAACTGACAAATACTATTGCCAAGGAAATATATGGCCAAAGGAGGGTGATCCATGTGCCTTCTTTGTTCAGTAGTTGATCAGTGAAAACATGAAGAAACCTTGGTAGGCAAGGTGGCCGTTTATTTACACATTCTTTTTGCTAGGTAAAGGTTCCCTGTAGCAAAACAAAACAAAACAAACAAAATGTGTAAGAAGAGTACTTGCAGCAATAATAGTTACAATTTTCTGAAGATTTATTGTCCTGTTAGGTGCTGTTCTAAGCAGTCTATACCTAGAGAAAAAGTCTACATTCTTTTATTTGTATTTATTTCCTTTTTCATTGTTTAAATGTAATATTTTTTACATGCAAAAGAACGTATAAGTACAGTCATTCATTAACTGCGTATATCATGATGATGTAATTTTTCCTAATGCCTAGCTAAATGGATTTACAGATGGTGGTATCTAGATTAACTAAACCAGTCCTTCAAATTTCATATTGAATATAGTATTAATCACATACATGAAAGAAAAGAGTAAGAAAATGATAGAGCTGACACCTCAGCATGGGAAGTCTTGAAAAATTAGAAATTATCATGAAAACCATTTAAATATGGATTTTTATTATTGTTAATGGTGAAGTTGTCTTAGGTTTATATTGTGCCTTGAATATTTATTAATGAGAGTATAAAGCCATCATGATTTTCAAGACATTTAAAATCTATGCATCTTGAACAGGAAGACAGAACTCTTCAATTTAAAAGCAACATTATCTTAAATGAAAGCAGTCAGACACAAAAGACTACATATTGTGTGATTCCATTTATATGAAATGCCCAGAATTGTGAAATCCATAGAAAGTAGGTAAGTGGTTACCAGGGACTGCAGGTAGGGAAAATGGGGAGTGACTGCTAATGAGTATAGGGCTTCTTTATGTGGTGATCACATCTTCTTAATCAGATAATAGCGGTGATTGTGCAACTCTGAATATACTAAAAACCACTGAATTGTATACTTTAAGGGGGTAAATTTTATGGTTTGTGGATTATATATATATATTGGTAAAGCTATAATTGTACTATTAATAAATAAAATTAAAAATGGTTTAAAAATAGTTTTTTAATGTCATATTTTAAAATTCATATTTTTTGTGACTTTTATAATATACATGCTAGGGTGATATAGTAGTACTCACATATTTAAATATACACTGATTGGGTTTGTACACTCTAAGCCCTTAGCACATTCCTCCCCACCTCCAGGTTTTTTCTTTTTTATTGCTAATGGGGATGCATAATCACAAAAAGTTTGAAGGTCATTGCTTTAGGGTTACAAGGTGTGGAAGATATTTCTAGGTTCTTTTTACCAGAAGTGCTTTATTTCAAATATAGAAGGGGATATTGAAGTAGGGCAGGACACAGTCTTTTAGGTGTGCTGCAAGGTTGGGATATACATGAAGCCTCATGGAAAATCAGAAGAGGTTGTACAGTGTTGTTACTATATATGATCTGGGTTGGAGGGAGTTACAGAGCCTTTGAGTTTACATCCCAAATACATACTTCCTGGGAGAGTAACGGTTTGTTACCATCCAATATGAAGTATCTCTTTTAGGCTTTGTTTCTTGCCAAACCAAGTTCACATGTAGCCAGTGCATGTTTGGGGAAGGCTTTGTCCACATGTAGCCAGTGTATGTTTGTCTTTGACTTAGGTACTGATTCATATTCAAATTAGCTGTAGCCTGGAGCTCAGGATTTCTCTTGAGACATGTAGCAGCAGGGCTTTAGGATTTGATGGACTTTTCTCCTGAATAGTATGGGATTTATGGAGAATTTTTGGAGGCAGTATGATGTCACAGAAAATGCCTGGGCTTTATAGTCAGGTGGCCTTTGGCTCAAGTCAGTCACTGTGTGATCTTGGATGCAGTTCTTTTATCTGAGTCTCTGTTTCTTCATAAGTAAAGTGGGAGTAATTATAACTGCTTTGTAGGTGAAGATTAAATGGGATAAGATATGTAAAGTGTGTGGCACAGAAGCTGACACATGGAAAACTTTCAGTAAGTGTTCCCTTTTTGTAGAGGGAGTATATAGTGAATTGAGAAAATCATGGGCTTTTGCATTTCTAAATCTTTTGTATTTTTTAGGGTTAAAGAAAACCATTTAAAAAGTTACCACAGTGTGTTTTCATTCCTATGATTGTTGAAGCAGAGTTGTAGGAGAGCTATGTAGTCAGTAAACCCTAAAAAGATACAAAAATTCATCAGTGCTATATAAATTTATGGCAATATAATCTGAGCTTCAGAAAAAAAGATGAAAGGCAATGTTTTGTAGCAAAAGCACACTAGTTGGGGCTGGCCACAGTGGCTCAACAGACAGAGTTCTTGCTTGCCATGTGGGAGACCGGGGTTTGATTTCCGGTGCTTGCCCAGGCAAAAACAAACAAACAAAAAGCGCACTAGTTGGGGTGCATGGGTGATCCAGTGGTAGACTCCTCACAAACCTGTGAGGAGACCCGGGTTTGATTCCTGGCCCATGCACCCACCCCCAAAAAACGTTGCATACAAAATTCCCTGTGATACGCATATCACGTATCTGCATCTGCCTGTGTGTATGTATAGATAAAGAAAATGCATATAGGTAGGGAGACAATATTTAAAAATAAAAGCACATTTGTCAGTGTATTACTTTGTTTAGCTGCCGGAATGCAATATACCAGAAATGGAAATGGAACAGCTTTTTTTTTTGCATGCTGTATGGTGGGGTCACATTTCATTATTTTTTTTCCATGAGAGTATCCCATTATTGCAGCACCATTTGTTGAATTTTTGTATTTTTGTTTGTTTGTTTGGTCTTTGTTTGTTTTTGCCTGTTTGTTTGGTTTTTACGAAGTGTATAGGCTTTCCCGCATGGCAGGCGAGAATTCTACCACTGAACTACCCTTGCACTTCCCTGGAACAGCTTTTTTTTTTTTTTTAACTTTTTAAATTGTGTAATATAATATACATACAAAGCAAAGAAAGAAAACAGGAATAGTTTTCAAAGCACTCTTCAACAAGTAGTTAAGGACAGATCTTAGAGTTTGTCATGGGCCACCATACGATCCTCTCAGAGTTTTCCTTCTAGCTGCTCCAGAATATAAGGGGCTAGAAGGCTTAAATATTTTTTTATCATCACAATCGACTTTTTTTCCTTCTTTTTTTTGTAAAAAAGTACATATATACAAAAAAGCAATAAATTTCGAAGAACAGCACCACAGTTAGTTGTTAGAACATATTTCAGAGTTTGACAAAGGTTACAATTCTACAATTTTAGGTTTTTACTTAGCTGCTCTAAGATCCTGGAGATTAAAAGAGATATTAATTTAATGATTCAGCAATCATATTCATTTGTTAAATCCTATCTTCTCTGTATAACTCCACCATCACCTTTGATTTTTCCATATCTCTCTTTAGGGGTGTTTGGGCTATGATCATTCTAACTTTTTCATATTGGAAGAGTCTGTCCCTAATATGGGATAGGGAGATAGAACTATCTGATGTTCTGGAGAGGCTGGGCCCTCTAGGTTTCAGGACCTAATCTGAACCAGGGACCCATGTGGAGGTTGTAGGTTTCTGGAAAATTACTCTAGGCCATGGAACCCTTGTGGAATCTTATATATTGCCCTAGGCATTCTTTAAGATTGGATGGAATGGTCCTGGTTGGGGTCCTGGAATGGCTTTTAAAAAGGGAATTTAGTAAGTTACAAAATTACATTTCTAAAACAGTGAAAATGTCCAAATTAACAAACCAACAAGAGGTTGCCTGCACTCAAGAAAGGCTGATGCTATCCAGAACACCTCTTCCAGCTGGTAAGACACGTGTCTGGCGTATGCTCATCCCTTGCTCCTAGGCTCTGTTGCTTTCAGCCTCTGTTTCCTGTGGAGTTCTTCACTTGGCGTCTGTGGGCTTCACTTAGCTCTTCCCGGACATAACTCTGGGTTCTGGCTTGCTTAGCATCTCATGGGAAGGCACATAGTGATGTCTGCTGGGCCCTCCATCTCCAAACATCTGGGTCTGATGTTGGCTCTGTCAGCTGTGAAGCAACTTTCTCCAAGCATCTGCACTGGCTCTGGTCTGAGCATTCTCAAAAATGTTTCCTCTTCTAAGGGACTCCAGCAAACTAACCAAGACCCATCCTGAATGGGCAGATACACCTCCTTCTAATCAAAAGGCCACACCTACGATTGGGGGAGCCACATCTCTGTGGAGGTAATCTAATCGAGAGGGTTTCCACCCTACAGTATTGAATCAGGATTAAAGGACATGACTTTTATGGGGTACACAACACTTTCAAACTAACACGGTCAGGGAAGGAGGAAAATGAAGTGCCTCCCTGTTTTGCCATTAATAAGCTCTCTGGCTCTGGACAGTTTACCTCTCTGAGCCATCCATAAAAAGTGGGGATCTAAGTGCATGATGTTTAAGCTTTCTTCCAGTTCCAAAAAATGTATATTTGTGGAAATCGGGTAAATTGAGTTTTGGAAAATGAAAAGTGTGATGTATCAATGATACTGATTTCCCATGAAAATCCATCTTATTTAAAAAATATTTGTAAGAATATTCTAAATGATTACAGTGGTAATAGATTATTGACACTGATACATGGGCCAAGGGTTGGGGGGAAGGAGGGATGGAGAAATTGTACTCCATCTTTGTCACAGTGTTCAAATTTAGAGCCTAACATTCTTTTTCGTCATTTCTGGTTGTAAGACATTTATGAGCTGTTTCCTTGCTTGGATACCAAACAAGTTCTGATTGTTGGGAGATGGCTGTTTCATTAAGGAGTGAACACTTTTGTGAGTTGGGAAAGGAGGCTGTGAAATTATTTTACATGGATGGTGATTATTAGGAAACAGAATTAGATGAAGAATATTTCTTGGTTAATTAGGAATGACATGATTTTAAATGAGGAAGTAGATGTTTTCTTTGTAAAAGGGTAGTTGTAAAATTGTCTTATCACAATTTAATGGGTTCGTTGTTCTCTTTTTAAAAACATTTTTTATTGTGAAATATATATATATGAAGAAAAGAAAGAAAAAGCAATAGTTTTCAAGGTACACCTCAACAAGTAGTTACAGAACAGTTTTCAGAGTTTGTTATAGGTTACCATTCCACTCTTTCAGATTTTTCCTTCTAGCTACTCTAAAATATTGGAGGCTAGAAATATCGATATAGTGATTCAGCAGTCATACTCATTTGTTACATCCTATTTTCTCTGTTATAACCCTTCCTTCTCCTTTGATCATTCTCCCAATTTATAGGGATCCTTAGGTAATGCCTGTTCTGACTTATTCATGTGGAGAAGGGGTATCTATACTAAAGGATGGGGGATGTAATTATTTGATAATCTTGGAGAGGTTGGTCCTTCTGGATTTCAGGATTTATCTGGCCTAGGAACCCTCTAGAAATTATAGGTTCCAGGAAAGCAGACTTAGTTCATGAAACTTAAGAGTTAACAGGAGTGATGTTGGTTGGGGTTTAGCAAACCATGGCAATTAGCACTATCTAACCCAAGCTTGCATAAGAGTAGCTTACAGAATAGCTTCTGTCTCATCTCTTAGCCACTGATGCCTTATTTTATTACACTTCTTTCCCCTCTTTTGGTCAAGAAGATGATGTTGATCTCACGGTACCAGGGCCAGACTTATCCCCAGGAATCACACCCCATGTTTTCAGGAGCCAGATTCATCCCCCAGAGTCATCCTCCATGTTTGACCCTTGAATGTCAAGTCTCATGTGGAAGGGAGGATAATGATTTTCCTTGCAGAGTTGGGCTTAGAGAGCAAGGCCACATCTGACCAGTAAAAGAGATTTCCTGGAAGCAACTCTTAGGCCTTGTTATAGGTAGGCTTAGCTTCTCTACTACAGAAATAAGTTTCATAAGGGCAAACGTCAAAATCAAGGGATTGGCCTATTTTCTTGGGAGTCCCCAATAGTTGAGAGGGTACCCAGGGTTTTCCAGATGGGAAAGTTTAATAGTTCCTTTTTGGGTGCATGGGTGGTTCAGTGGTAGAATACTCGCCTTCTATGTGGGAGACCTGGGCTTGATTCCTGGACCATGCACTGCCCCGCCCCCCCAACCTAAAAAAAGTTCCTTTTTCTTGCCCTTCTGACTCTACCAATACTTTTTAATTATCAGCCCACCATAGTCTGAGATGTGTCTCGGATTACATTAAGCTATACAGAATTACAAGGCCTAGTTCCTGTTCTGGACTCCAGGAGTTTGGGTTGTTTGAATGAGCTGTCCAGACAGGTTGATTTCAGTTCATTGTTCTCTAACTCCTTAATTTGCCACACCAATTTTATTAGAAGTTATGTAGTGAGAAACTTTCTTAAGTGTAACAAGTTTGAGTTACTGGCTTTTTTAAATGAATGAGAAGTTTTTTTATCATCGAAAAAAGGTTTATGCCATTTTTCCTTTAAATCCTAAATTATTTCTAGAAATATGTTGAAAGACATAAATGTACAGTGAGCTTTAGTGAATATTTAAAATTTTGTTGAGTATTACAAACCACATAAAGTTTCGAATTTTTATTTTAAAACTGAGAACTCACTAGTGAATGCAATAAGGTGAACAGCCATTCAACTGATTATTAAGCAAAATGATAATGTAGTATAATGGCTTAATATTCTTTCTACAGGTTTTATTGAAAACTACAGCTGGAGATATCGACATAGAGTTATGGTCAAAAGAAGCTCCTAAAGCTTGCAGAAATTTCATTCAGCTTTGTTTGGAAGGTAATCGTAACTCTTGAGTGTTTATTCTGTAGGAGAAACTTTTGTTAATTAAAAATAAACTGTGGTATATTTTTTCACAACATTGAAGACTGGTGTTAAATAGTGGTAATGAGTATATAAGTTGATATTAGTGATGGTATTAATTATGTGTCAGGAAACGGAGAGAGGTGATAAAAATTTTCCTCCAAAATAAATCCATATACCTTTAATAGAGAAATTTATGTCACCAAAGAATACTTAGATCTTTTTTTGGTCTCATCTGTTAGCTTTCACTTCTTTCTTTCATCCTCTACATGTTGGTATTTCTTAAGATTGCTTTTGGTTCTCCATTTTCTTCACTCTTCCAGTGCTACCTACATCCAAATGACACAAATTTAGAACTCCAGTTATTTATTTTCTTCTTAATTCCAGTTTTTCTTATATAATTACTTAGTGGACTGTTCTAATTAAACCTTCCCCTGCCAGCTGCAACTAAACCAGTATAAAACCAAACGTCAGTTTTTTTTTCCCAGACTGCCTTGACTTTCATCTGCATGATTGCAGTTGCCTCTTACCTGATTTTCCTCTCTCATTTCTAATGTTTTTACCCTTGTATTTAAATTTTTAAACAGCTTGACATCCTAGTTTTCCAACTTTATTTCCCACTACTCTAATGCACTAATGGCATGGTTTCGGTTGACCATTATCTTTATTTCCTAAGCAGTTCCTTCCTATTTCTACTTTTATGTATATCCCCATATTAGTTCTTTTTGGAATATTTTCTCTTTCTCTTTTTACTGTTCAAGGTTTGTAAATTTCTGTCCAGAATTCCACGTTTTCCATGAACCCTTCCATCCAGCATTTGGTTGATATTGTCAGTGTCTTTCACAATATTTTTTTTTATATTTGTCATACAATGACTATTTTTATTTTTAACAAACTTTATTGGATTATATATTTACTTAAGTGTTTTTCCTTTCAGAATATTCTCTTAAGTAAACTAAATATTCTGTACATTTTTGGATTTTCTTGTTGACTTTTAGAATACATTTCCTATGATTTTGAATATCTCCAGGGGTGACAAATCATTGTCCTTTGAAGTTATATCTGATTTTTGGAGATAGTCATACCTATTTGAGGTATCAGGAAACAGCATTTTGGATCAGAGGTAAGATGCTTAAGAAAATCCATTATAACCAGTAGTAAGGTATAGTAAGAACTCTCCAAATGGTTAATTAGATAAATAGGTAATTACCAGGGAACAATTTAAATGAATAAAAGCTATCTAGATCAACAACAATAACCAAGAAAACCCAACAAAGAAAAAGAGAAAAAAATACCTGCAAAGGCCATTATTAATAATTACTATGGCAGGCAGGAAGGAAATGGAGTCAGACAGGTAGTTTAGTCAGAGAAGCCACAAGTAAGTATCAATGGCTGAGAAACACTGGAGACACAGACAAGTCAGAGTTGTTTCTGGAAAGAAGTTTTAAAGAATTAAAGCTTAGATTTTACAAGAGGAAAGCAAAAGTACATAAACATTAGAAAAAATGAATGGTAAATTGTATTCCCTGACCAGGTGAATGGAAGAAACAGAAAACATATGGTTACAGTATGACAATAAGAAGACATGAGGTTCTTAAGTTAGAGGATATTAAATTTAATTACAGCAAAAAAAATTATTCTATTTATAAAACACAAAGGGAAAGAAAAAATAGGTAGCACAAAAGTGTGAAAGTAATTAATAGCACTAAATTAAATATATTAGAATATAGTTGTAATTTTACTGAAACAAAAATTAAAAAAAAATTGGATGGTACAGCACAGTGAACACTAAAGTAAACCATGGACTATAATTAATAGTGAAATTATAAAAGTGTGCTATCACCAATTCTAACAAATATGCCACACCAATGCAAGGTGTTAATAATAGGGTTGTATATGGGAACCCTGTATTTTATGCATGATTTTTCTGTAAATCTCCAATTTCTCTAATACAAATTTAAAAAATAAGAAAATGGTAAGAAAAATAGCTAGAGCAAGTCTCTCAAACGGACAATGAGAGAATTATTGTTGGAAATGCTAACAGGAAGCCTCTAAAGACTGCTTTAAAATAAGATATTTCTGAATGATTAAAGGGAGGTTTTAAAAATATTGATTTGGAGAACCCCATTTAATTGAAAACAAATCGTAATATTTCTAGATCTTGTAACACTCTTATTTTTTTACATGGGCAGGCACCAGGAATCGAACCCGGGTCCTCGGGCACAGCAGGCAAGCGTTCTTACCTGCTGAGCCACCGTGGCCCGCCCACTTGTTACACTCTTATGACTATTTTTAAAAGGCATGGTTTCCAGAATTATAAAGCAAATAAATTAAAAACATGAGGAAATCGAAGCACAGTCTCAGGTATATCTCTCATCTGAGATAGTGCTCACAGTTGAGAAAAGGTTCATAGTCTTTATGAAGCCAAAAGGTACTCGATTATACAGACTTAATTTTGAACTTCAGATCTTTGCAGTACTATTAGGTGAACATTTAAAATGAATAGAAATTTAAAAAAAGGCGAACTAACAACTGAAAACTAGGTTAAAAGCGATATAAAGGAAAGAAAGGGAAGCTTGTTAACTTTAATAAATTCATCAGTTCCTCTAAAAATATAAGGAGTAAAATTCTAGATTTGTGAAATAAAATGGGGAGCAGCAAGAAAAATGGGTAAGAAGATAAAATATTTTATACTTTATGTGAATTATAATTTCTTCATTTGTGTTTTACTTCATCCTTGTTTCTTCATGATCCATGCTTGATCAGTTATTTTTTATCCCCTACATCCTTCACACCTCTCCTCACTTTCCCCCCTTCTTTTCCTTCCTCCCATTTCCTCTACCCTCCTCTTTACATTCCCTTTCCTTTCCTGTGTCTTCAAGTGCTGTCTTCTTTGCATTTTGATTTCCCTCTTAATTCTACCTTTTTATTTTGTGGGTTCCTTCAAAATGAAAACCTGTTCCTTTGTGGGTTCTTCATCTCTGCTTACTCCTTAAGGCTTGGAGTTCCCAAAGTTCCTTCTCTTCACCACCAGTGATTCTTAACGTTGGTGATGATTGTTCATGTCCTTTTGGTATGGTATTAAGTATGGTGTCAGTATCTTCTCAGTAGTGAGAATAGGGTAGTTTCATGGAAAACCCTTAATATATATTACAATTTTATATATGAGTAAAGAGACAATGTTTTGTAATTCAGCATATAGAGAGGAAAAGCTTGACCAAATCTTAGCTGATAAATATGATAGCAAATACTTATAGAACATTTTGTGCAGGTACTGTTCTACATACAGATGAGGAAATTGAGGCTTCAAAAGATTAATTAGGGTGGGCCACGGTGGTTCAGCAGGCAGAGTTCCTGCCTGCCATGCCAGAGACCCAGGTTCGCTTCCCGGTGTCTGCCCATGCAAAAATAAATTTTTTTTAATTTAAAAAAAGTTAATTAACTTGTCCCAGGACTACAATGCTAATGATAGAACTAGGAATTGAAGTCAGCAATTTAGTTCTTGAGTCTGTCTATGCTATACTGATTGCTATGCTATACTGCCTCTAAATAGGGGCAAATAAAAGCAGTGATCTTGGGGGCATGACTTCCTGGGACAGGGTTGAGATTTTATTCACCCAAAAGGGTCATAGTTTAAAACATTGAGAAATTATGCTCACATACCTTCAAATATGACATATAGTTTCCTAATTTCCAGCCTGTACACTGAATTACTTGAGTGCCAAATGGACCTCACCACCTGGATGTCCCATAAGTATCTCAAAGTTAGCATGTCCAAAACTGAACTCATTCTTTTCCCTGCCCAGAACCTTTTCGTCTTCTGTATTCCCCATCTCAGAAAATGATTTCACCATTCCCTGGTCATCACAGTAAAAAGCTTAAAATTATACTTACTTCCTCATCTCTCTTATTCCCCAAAGTAGTCAAATACCAAATGCTTTTATTCCACGAAGTGATATTATTCTACCTTGCTTCTTAGAGTATGTCTTTGGATCAGCAACATCAGCAGCATCTAGTTTGAAATGCAGAATCTTGGGCCCATCCAGGACCCACAGAACCAATCTTAAAAAGGGTCCCTGGGTGATTCACATGCAAATTGAGATTGAGAAGCCTTAGACACTTGGGCACTTGGACCAGTATCTGGCATACAGCAAGGCTGCAATAAATGTCAGCCATTGTTATTGTCATAATCGTTGTCATTATTGCCACCGGTATTGATGAATGTGTTCTATTTCCTCCACTTTCCTTTAAAACATTTATCTTTTTCTAGTATTATAACAGTCAGCTAATTCTTTGTAAGTGACCAATGTAAATATAGATTAATATGGCACAGGTTAATAGGAAGTTCTTAGGCTTTACAAAAGTAAAATTAACTTAAAAAATATACCAGAGAGGATAAATTAAAAGGGACAGGCTAATCACCAAAGGAATTTTAGATAAAAAGCTATTAATGACATTATATAAAAAAAATTAAGCTCAAAACACAAGACTCTACAAGAAGAAACACATATAAATGATTTAAAAATGTAATTATAAGTATGTGGGCTATAGAAACAATTAATGAAATATATATCATAACATACTATAGATAGAAGTAAAAAATTATAATAGGGCAAATACCAGAACGATAGCAATTGAATAGAAACTGTTTCGTATCTGCCATACATGTAAATTTCTTTTTCCAATAGTGGGGAAAATCAGGAGAATATTATGAGCATGCATAATGAAATAAAGCTTTTTTTTTCTAAATATGTATCAGAAGGATACATAAAAATTTAAGAGAACATGAGCATTGTTGCAAGTATCAAAATCTGTGATAGCACATAGTAAACAAGCTACAAAGATAATCATAAATACACAGTTCCGCAGTGATTATTAATAGATTGCAAGAAAGTAGAAATTATGGATGTGGAAAATTTCTGGAAATTTGAAATTCTAGCCATGATAGAATACAAAATTGTAGTGTAGAGCAGGTGATGGTGGCACAGTGGCAGAGTTCTCGCCTGCTGTGCCAGAGACCCGTGTTTGATTTCTGGTGCCTGCCCATGCAAAAAAAAAAAATGTAGTGTAGACAAATAAAAATCCTGCTGTTATAGTTTGAAAGCTGCTGGAATGGGATATACCAGAAACAGAATGGCTTTTAAAAAGGGGAATTTAAGTTGCAAATTTACAGTTCTAAGGCCTTGAAAATGTCCAAATTAAGGCACTAACAAGAGGTTACCTTCACTCAAGAAAGGCCAGTGAAGTTCAGTTTTTCTCTCTCAGCTGGGAGGGCACATGGTGACATCTGCTAGCTTTCTCTTCCAGCTTCTTGTTTCATGAAGCTCCAGAGGTCTCTGGTTGCATGGACGCTGTTGGTTCTGGTAGCTCTTGTGGCTCTAAAGCTTTTTCCAAAATGGCTCCCTCTTAAAGGGCTCCAGTAAACAACCCCTTGAATGGGTGGAGATAAATCTCCATGGAACCATCTAATCAAAAGTTACCACCCACAATTGGGTAGGTCACATCTCCATGGAAACAATCAAAAAGCTCCTACCCAGCAATATTGAATGAAGATTAAAGCACTTGGCTTTTCTGGGGTACACTATGGATTCAAACCGGTATACCTACTCATTAAAATATATAGTGTTATAATAATTTCATTCCTCCCTCAAGAGTATAAAAAAGAGCTTAAAAAAAGCAGCCAACATTACTGAAGGACTTAATAGAAAATAGGAAAAAGGACTATGCCAGTGTGGTATAATATTAAAATTTGAAAGCATTAGTAATAAAGGACTCTTTCATGTCCCCCTCCCCCAACATCTAATAAATCTCTGAGTCTTGTAGATCCTGCTTCCTGTATCTCAAGTTAGGTAATAGTCATGTTTTGTCCTGATTTTTGGAATAGTAGTTGCTCTCTCTCCTGTACTGTCTTCTTTTAATCTATTCTCCATGTTGGAATTTGAGTGATGTTTTGAAAAAGCAAATCTGATCATGTGCTCAGAAAATGTTGATTGTCTGGATTTAGGAAAAAGTTTTATTGTGGTAAAATAACAAAATTTGCCATTTTAACCCTTTTCTAAGTGTAGAATTCACTGGCATTGGTTACATTCACAAGGTTGTACAATAGTCACTACTTTCTACTTCCAAACCTGATCACCTCAAACAGAAACTCTGTACACATTAAGCAGTAGCTCCATTCTTCTTTTCTCCTAGCCTCTGGGTAATCTCTAATCTGCTTTCTGTGTCTATGTATTTGCCTGTTCTAGATATTTCATATAAATGGAATCATACAGTATTTGTTGTTTTGTGCCTGACTAATTTCACTTAGCGTATGTTTTCAAGATTCATCCATGTTGTAGCATTATCAGAACTTCATTCCTTTTTACGACCAAGTAATATTCCATTGTATGTATGTACCACATTTCATTTATCCATTCCTTCGTTTATGGAATTGTTTCCACCTTTTGACCATTGTGAATAATGATGCTATGAATACTGGTGCAGAAGGACCTGTGTGAGTCCAGGTGTCAGTCTTTTGTTGGGGTGTGTACCTAGGACTGGGATCACTGTGTCATATGGTTGATTGACTGGATTTTGAATGTAGCATATTGCATCCCTAAAAGAATATTTTCATTTTATGATATGTACTGCAGTGTGTTTTCTTAAAATTTGAATAGGGATTTATAGAATTTGAGCAATAATATTAAAGGTTGACTTTACATTTTTTTAGAACTTGATAATTCGTAGGATACTTTCACATTATCTAGTTTAATCATCAGAAACTGTGAGTAAAATTATATTATTTCCTTTTAATGATGAGAAAATTGAGTTTAAGGTAGCCACAGCTAGTAAGAAGCCAGACTCAGAACTTCTGGTTGCCATGTACAATGTTGGTCTAACTGACTAAATGTCCACGTAGGGATATAGGATGTATAATTTTAGACTGCTTGGTTTTTACAATTTCTGTTTGTCAATCAGGGAGAACTTGTCTGTACTGGGGAGGTCTAGTGAATATAGCCCAGCAACTCTTCACTGGAAAAAGGGACTGATAAAAACAGCTGGTCTTCTTTTCCTACCTTTTCCAATACATTCTATGTGTTCGATATCGTTATATTACACATCACATTTTAAAAATATAGATTTAATATCTACTTATACCTTGAAAATATAAACAATTATGAGGGTGCTAGCAAGCTACTATAAATACTTTATGAATTACGTATTTAATTACATCAGTACAATGTCTAGCTCATTGTAGGCACTAGATAAATATTTGAAATTAAATGAGTTAGGATATTTTCACTTGCTAGTAATAGAAGACTCAAGTCAAATGGTAAAAAGAAATTTATCATCTTGTATGAGAATAAATCTGGTATTAGGCAGATCTTTAAAACTGTGAATTCCCAGGAACCTACCCTCCATCTTTCTGCTCTGCAGTCCTCAGCAAGTGGTTGAATCACGACTAAACTCAATAATGGACTTCACTCAACTAGCCAACTTCATCTGTTGCTACTTTGAAATATAAACTCTGATGCAAACCAACCCTAAATCCATCATTACCAAATTCTTTGCTCATACTGAGATGCCATGCTTTGACCATGTTCATACCTTGCATTACTGAGATGCCATGCTTTGACCATATTCAAGTTAACTTTTTTTTTTCTCTTTGAAGTCCCCCTGATGATTTTAGCTTCCAGATAGTAAGTACTATAGGAGATCATATGTGATCTCTCTTTTATATTTATGGCTTCTAAATGGTATATTTATATATTAATAGAAATATCATGTAGCATCTTCTATCATTTAGCAAACTGAGAATCTGACTGTACTCAATTCTATACTGTGAAATTGTATATTGTGAAATTATGTATTAGGTTGATTATTTTTGTTTTATTTATTGACAGTTTCTTGAGGGGACTACATTGATGGTTCTAGACCTATAATCAGTAAATAATTTTGATCTAAAGTGGGTTTGTATATTCTTTGCATATTAAGAAATTATTTTTCCATGGAAAGAAGAGGAAGAAGTAAAAAATAAGGCATTTATCATGACCAACATTTCTTAATCTTAGCACTCTTGATCTTTTGGGCTAAGCAGTTATTTGTTGTGGGCGCAGTACTGTGTATTGTAGAATGTTTAGTAGTATCCCCACTCTACCCATTAGAAGCCAGTAGTACTACCTCCTCCTGGTTGTAATAACCAAAAATGTTTGCAGACTTTTCCACATGTTTCCTCAGGGCAGAATCCCCTATTGTGAACCACTGATCTAAACCAAAATTTTCTTATTTTTAATTTTAAAACTGTAATCAGAGTTTAGAGTCTCCTAAAGTTAAAAATAAAATAATATAACAACTGTGGTTTCTTTAAAAATGTACATTGTTTTGGTAGATTTTCTATAATTAATTAATCAATTAATTAGGGAAAAGATAAGATTCTCATAATTCTAACTTTATTAAATCTGATAGCTGTAGATACACTTAATCTTAGATGTTGATAAATTCTTTCTAATTTTTTACAGCTTATTATGACAACACCATTTTTCATAGAGTTGTACCTGGCTTTGTGGTCCAAGGGGGAGATCCTACTGGCACAGGGACTGGTGGAGAGTCCATCTATGGGGCCCCATTTAAGGTGAGACTGACTAATTATATTACTTATTTGCAAGTCAACTTGGTTTGATAAATTGAAAATGTTCATGCCCCACAAGAAGAAAAACAATTCACATTCATACACAAAATCAGGTGGGTATTTGTCACGTATTTAGGATTATATGGGTATAAGAGCAAAACTTAAACTATCAAACACTTTTTTGAGGTTGTCTTATCATTAGGCTTTTATACTAGATTAAATTCAGGTAGAGCTAAAAGTGGTCGTGAGGAAAATATCAGAAAAGAAAACTATAAGGCAAATATTTCGGTCTTTGCATTTGATCTCTATAGCCCTCAGAACATTGTATATACTATCCTATTTTAAATAATTTTATTTAAACACTACAAGGAATTCATCCTAAATTATACACACTAGACTATGATAGCCCTTAATGCCTATCACAATGAGAAATCACAAGGAAAATGGAATAAACAAGCAACATAAAAAGATTAGAAAAAGGTGGGAATATTTTAATCAAGAATAGGTCAGTGATTCTAAGTGTAACCATGAATTTAGAAGATCTAAGATCTTACATATAAGGAGAAAAGTTAATCTTATAGTTACGCTATTAAGAATAAGAGTGACTCTAAGCCAACTTGACAGATAAACTCACTGCCCTCCCTGCTACGTGGGAAGTGACTCCCAGGGGTGTAAATCTTCCTGGCAATGTGGAACATGACTTTTGAGGATGAGCCTAGACCCAGCATCATGGGATTGAGAAAGCCTTCTTGACCGAAGGGGGGAAGAGAAATGAAACAAAGTTCTAGTGGCTGAGAGATTTCAAGTAGAGTAAGAGAGGTCATTCTGGAGGTTATTTTTATTCATTATATAGATATCCTTTTATTAGTTTTTAATGTTTTAGAATAGCTAAAAGGAAATACGTGAAACTGTTGAACTATAATCCATTAGCTTTGATTATTTCTTTCTTTATTTTTCATCACATAGTTGCATATTCATCATCATGATCATTTCTTAGAACATCCACATCAATTCAGAAAATTGAATAAAAAGAAAACAGAAAAAAATTCATACATACCATACCCCTTTCTAATTCACCTCTTTCTAATTCATACATACCATACCCCTTTCTATTCACCCATTTCTAATCCCTATGTTTTACTCATCCATCCATAAGGCAGACAAAAGAAGCATCAGACACAAGGTTTTCACAATCACACAGTCACATTGCAAAAGCTATATCATTAGACAATCATCTTTAAGAAACATAGCTACTGGAACACAGCTCCACGTTTTCAGGCTGTTCCCTCCAGCCTCTCTGTTACACCTTAACTAAAAAGGTGATATCTATTTAATGCGTAAGAATAACTTCCAGGATAACCTCTCGACTCTGTTTGGAATCTCTTAGCCATTGACACTTTTATTTTGTCTCATTTCTCTCTTTCAACCCTTTTGGTCGAGAAGGTTTTCTCAATCCCTTGGTGCTGACTCCCAGCTCATCCTAAGATTTCTGTCCCACGTTGCCAGAAAGATCCACACCCCTGGGAGTCATGTTCCATGAGAGAGGGGGAGGGCAGTGAGTTTACTTGTCGTGTTGGCTGAGAGAGAGAGAGGCCACATCTGAGAAACAAAAGAGGTTCTCTTGGGGGTGACTCTAGGCCTAATTTTAAGTAGACGTAGCCTATCCTTTATGGGGATACGTTTCATATGAACAAACCCCAAGATTGGGGGCTCAGCGTATTGCTTTGGTTGTCCCCGCTGCTTGTGAGAATATCAAGAATTCTCCACTTGGGAAAGTTGAATTTTCCCCCTTTCTCAATATTTCCCCAATGGGACTTTGCAAATACTTTTTTATTCACTGTTCAAATCCTTTTGGGATTTATTGAGGCATCACTCTGGACAAACCTACAAAGTCTCATGCCCTACTCAAGGTTTCATGTACTTATGGTGTTCAATTAAGCTTTCCACATAAGTTATATTAGGAAATGCACTAGTCAAAATGTAAATTTTGTACCAAATAAACATATTTTGCTTTAGTCTCACACATAAGTTAAAGTTTTAAAACATTAATTACCATCTATTTACAACACCCTGCGTTATTGACATTCCTTTGTTCTTCTCAGGCAAAACATTTTTAAATTTGTACATTTAATCACTATCATTATACACTCTAGGCATTCCTGGATTATACCATCTCAGTCTTTATCGTATATCTTTCCTTCTAATTTCATTTGTGTCCCCAGGCCTCCTTCTCCATCATTCTCACATTCAGCTTCAGTCAGTGTTCTGCCATTATTGTATTACAGTTAGATAGTATTGTGCTATCCATTTCTGAATTTTTACAATCAGTCCCCTTGCACAGTCTGTATCCCTTCAGTTCCAACTACCCAATGTCTACCCTATTTCTATCTCCTGATGACCTCTGTTCTTAACTGAAATTCTCCAAGTTTATTCATTCACGTTAGTTCATATCAGAGAGACCATACAGTATTTGTCCTTTTGTTTCTGGCTAATCTCACTCAGCATAATGACCTTAAGGTCCATCTATGTTGTTACATACTTCATAACTTTATTGTCTTATAGCTGCATAATATTCCATTGTATGTATATACTACAGCTTGTTTAGCCACTCATCTGTTGATAGACATTTGGGCTGTTTCCATCTCTTGGCAATTGTAAATAATGCTGCTATAAACAATGCTGCTATGTCCATTTGTGTCTTTGCCTTCATGTCCTCTGAGTAGATACCTAGCAATGGTATTGCTGGGTCATATGGCAATTCTATACTTAGCTTCCTGAGGAACCACCAAACTGCCTTCCACGGTGATTGTACCATTTGACATTCCCCCCAACAGTGGGTAAGTGTGCCTCTTTCTCCACATCCTCTCCAGCATTTGTCATTTTTTATTGATAATGGCCATTCTGGTGGGTGTGAGATGATATCTCATTGTGGTTTTGATTTGCATTTCCCTAATAGGGAAGTTGAGCATCTTTTCATCTGTCTTTTGGCCATTTGTATTTCCTCTTCTGAGAAGTGTCTGTTTAAGTCTTTTGCCCATTTTGTAATTGGGTTGTCTGTCTTTTTGTTGTTGAATTGAACAATCTCTTTATATATTCTGGATACTAGAACTTTATCAGATATATCGTTTCCAAATATTGTCTCCCGTTGTGTAGGCTATCTTTTTACTTTCTTGAAGAAGTTCTTTGATGCACAAGTGTTTAATTTTGAGGAGTTCCTATTTCTTTCTTTCCTTCTTCAATGCTTGTGCTTTGGGGGTAAGGTCTAGGAAACCGCCTCCTGTTATAAGATTTATAAGATATTTTACTCCATTTTCTTCTAACAGTTTCATGGTCTTAGATTTAATGTTTAGATCTTTGATCCATTTTGAGTTTATTTTTGTATAGGGTGTGAGATATGGATCCTCTTTCATTCTTTTGCTTGTGGATATCCAGTTCTCTAAGCACCATCTGTTGAAGAGACTGTTCTGTCCCAGGGGAGTTGGCTCGACTGCCTTATCAAAGATCAATTGTCCATAGATGAGAGGGTCTATATCTGAGCACTCTATTCAGTTCCATTGGTCAGTATATCTATCTTTATGCCAGTATCATTCTGTTTTGACCACTGTAGCTTCATAATACGCCTTAAAGTCAGGTAGCATGAGACCTCCAACTTCATTTTTCTTTCTCAGGATACTTTTAGCTATTTGGGGCACCATACCCTTCCAGATAAATTTGGTTATTGGCTTTTCTATTTCTGAAAAGTAAGTTTTTGGGATTTCAATTGGTATTGCATTGAATCTGTAAATCAGTTTAGGTAGAATTGACATCTTAACTATATTTAGTCTTCCAATCCATGAACATGGTATGCCCTTCCATTTATTTAGGTCTTCTGTGATTTCTTTTTAACAATTTCTTATAGTTTTTCTGTATAGGTCTTTTGTCTCTTTATTTAAATTTATTCCCAAATATTTTATTCTTTTGGTTGCAATTGTAAATGGTTTTTTTCATGATTTCCCCCTCAGATTGTTCATTACTAGTGTATAGAAACACTACAGATTTTTGAGTGCTGATCTTGTAACCTGCCAATTTGCTGTACTCATTTATGAGCTCTAGTAGTTTTGCTGTGGATTTTTTGGGGTTTTCAACATATAGTATCATATCATCTGCACACAGTAAGAGTTTTACTTCTTCCTTTCCAATTTTGATACCTTGTATTTCTATTTCTTGTCTAATTGTTCTGGCTAGAACTTCCACAGTATTGAATAATAATGGTGATAGTGGACATCATTGTCTTGTTCCTGATCTTAGGGGGAACGTTTTCAGTTTTTCCCCAATGAGGATAATGTTAGCTGTGGGTTTTTCATATATTCCCTTTATCATGTTGAGGAAGTTCCCTTCTATTCCTATCCTTTGAAGTGTTTTCAACAGGAAACGCTTGAATTTTGTCAAATGCCTTTTCTGCATCAATCGAGATGATCATGTGGTTTTTCTGCTTTGATTTGTTATGGTGTATTACATTAATTGATTTTCTTATGTTGAACCATCCTTGCATAGCTGGGATGAATCCTACTTGGTCATGGTGTATAATTCTTTTCATTTGATTTGTAAGAATTTTGTTGAGGATTTTTGCATCTATATTCATAAGAGAGATTGGTGTGTAGTTTTCTTCTTTTGTAATATCTTTGTCTGGCTTTGGTGTGAGGGTAATGTTGGCTTCATAGAATGAGTTAGGTAGCTTTCCCTCCTCTTCAATTTTTTTGAAGCGTTTGAGCAGGATTAATACTAATTCTTTCTTATGTGTTTGGTAGAATTCATATGTGAAGCCATCTGGTCTTGGACTTTTCTTTTTGGGGAGCTTCTTAATGACTGATTCAATTTCTTTTCTTGTGATTGGTTTGTTGATCTCATCTGTTTCTCTTGAGTCAATGTTGGTTGTTCATGCCTTTCTAGGAGGCTGTCCATTTCATGTACATTGTTGAGTTTATTAGCATAGAGTTGTTATAGTATCCTCTCGTTACTTCCTTTATTTCTGTGGGGTCAGTGGTTATGTCTCCTCTTCCATTTCTGATTTTATTTATTTGCATCCTCTCTCTTCTTCTTTTTGTCAACCTCGCTAAGGGTCCATCAATCTAATTGATTTTCTCATAGAATGAACTTCTGGTTTTGTTGATTTTCTTGATTGTTTTCATGGTCTCAGTTTCGTTTATTCTTGCTCTAATCTTCATTGTTTCTTTCCTTTTGCTTGCTTTGGGGTTAGTTTGCTGTTCTTTCTCTAGTTCTTCCAAGTGGACAGTTAAATCCTTAATTTTTGCTCTTTCTTCTTTTTTATGTAGTCATTTAGGGCAATAAATTTCCCTGTGCTACATCCCAGCTTTGATTCTTGAAGATGATTGTATAACTATATAGCTTTTACAGTGTGATCATGTGATTGTGAAAACCCTGTAGTGGACACTCCCTTTATCCAGTGTATGGACAGATGAGTAAAAAAATAAGGACAAAAATAAGTAAATAATAGAGGGGGATAAGGGATATGGGATGTTTTGGGTACTCTTTTTATTTTTATATTTTATTTTTGGAGTAATGAAAATGTTCAAAAATTTATTGTGGTAATGAATGCACAAGTATAGGATGATACTGTGAATTACTGATTGTACACTTTGGATGATTATGTTTGTGACCATATCTCAATAAAATTGCATAAGAAAAAAATAAAAGTGGGTTCAAGTAAAAGCTAAAATTGTGTTTATTATTAATCTGATGGTGCCAGTATCGTGTTCTTCGAATGAAGAAATATCAATATCTTCTATTTTTTTATTAGTAGAAATTCCATTTTTATAATAAAATAGAAAGGAATAGCACTGACCATCATTTTGGAAAGATTTTTGAGAGCAAATTAAAGAAAGGGGCAAAACTCACTTTGACTGCACAATTAGCAGAGTAAGAGAAACTGAGGGACAAGTATACTATACACATAGGTATTTCCAAATAGTTTTTGAGCTGTGGGGATGCAAATCATATCAGTGTTAGAATAACTCAGTTTGTTACTGGAACTAGAAAAACAAATTAAATCTAAGCAAATTTCTTACTGAGGGTTAGTCAACACTGTCATTTTCACATAAGGAGGGAGAGTATATTAAATGAGCTATTCCATGTCCTGAGATTTTCCTTTAGCTGAGCAAAAACAGCTTTTTTTTCAGAGGTGGGGCTTAGGTGCTCAACAAGAAGTTGCCTATTTCCTTTCTTTCTTGATTATATCTTTTTAGTTTGTTTTTGCCTGATAGTTTTAAAAAAATCAATTTTTCCCCCTGTGTTTTTATCATCAGATTTCCTGAATTTTGATAGAGTATTTATTGATAGAGAGTATATTATTTTTATAGACTTATTGTAGTTTAAATTTAATTTAAAATTTATTTGCTAATTCAACAACCTGGTTGGCATTTGGTATCAAATATCCCTTCAGAAAATATCATTATGAATAGGAAGAGTAATGTATTTAATGTTATCATTTTCTATAGCTCTTTAGTGGTGTGACCATGAAGTAAGGTGGTGTTTATGGAATAATGTACCAAACTGTTGTGATGAAATTTATAGTTTTGATTTTGGAAGACAAGGGTCTGGTGTTTCAATTTTGTGTTGTAACCTGTCTGAGGTTTCTTAAGGTGATATCCAACATCATTGATAAGTGTGTGGGTGGTTTGTTATTTGGTTTGGGAAAGTGAGTTTTCTGTCTTTTTTTCTTAGTTGATTCTTTTAATTGAGAGAAGCAGACCAGATGAAGAAAATATTCTATTTCTTATAGCACTTTTTGGTTTACCACATTAGTTATTACCTGTGTTTTGTTACTAGCAGGACACACTTTTCCTATTTAATGCTTCAGTTTTCACTCACGTATTTTGTTTCTAATCAGTTCAGTTATGGGTTGCTTGATCAAATGATGATGGTTGCCTACTTTAAATAGGGTTACCATTTTTTAGGGGTAAATCTTATAAAAATAAGATATCATTCTTGATCTGGTTCTGTCTCTTAACTCCATAATTTCCTTCTGCTGCTTCTGTGATATTACTCTTATTGAGAATAAATGGTATCTAGTTATTATTTTATGAATAAAATTTTAGTCTTTTGTTAACCATTCATAATAAAGATTCTATAAAAGAGAAAAAAGTGGGTATACATCATCTATCTCTATCCATCTTTCTCCATTCATTCATTATCTATATCTATC